>JANJGN010000408.1:0-5000 GCA_026770705.1 Isurus oxyrinchus
GAAAAAAAAGAGGGAGAGAGAGAATGAGAGAGAGAGAGGGAGAGAGAATGAGAGAGTGAGAGAGAATGAGAGTGAGTGAAAAATTGAGAGAGAGAATGTGAGAGAGAGAGAGAATGAGAGAGACAGAGAGAAGGAGAGAGAATGAGAGAGAGAGAGAAAATGAGAGAGAGAGAGAGAATGAGAGAGAGAATGAGAGGGAAAGAAAGAGATGAATCAGATGGAGAGCGAGAGAGAGAATGAGGGAGAATGAGAGAGAGAATAAGAGAGAAAGAAAGAGGGAAAATGAGAGAGAGCGAGAAAGAGAGAAAATGAGAGAATGAGAGAGAGAGAAAGAGAGAAATCAGAGGGAGAGAGAGAGAATGAGAGAGAGAGAGAAAATGAGAGAGAGAGAAATAAGAGAAAGAAAAGTGTGAGATAGAGAGAGAGTGAATGAGCGAGACAGAATGAGAGAGAGAGAGAATGAAAGAGAGCGAATGAGAGAGAGCTAGAATGAGAGAGAAAGAGAGAAAGAGAGAAAATGAGAGAGAGAGAGAATGAGAGAGAGAATGAGAGACAGGGAGAGAAAATGAGAGAGAGAGAAATGAGAGAAAGAAAAATGTGAGATAGGGAGAGAGAGAATGAGAGAGAGAATGAGAGAGAGAGAGAATGAGAGAGAGAGAAAGAGAGAGAATGAGAGAGAGAAAATGAGAGAGAGAAAGTGAGAAAATGAGACACAGAGAGAGAATGAGGCAGAGAGAAAGATAGAAATAGAGAGCGAGAGATAGAATGAGACAGAATGAGAGAGAGAGAGAAAATGAGAGAGAGAGAAAGAGAGAGAGAGAAAGAGAGAAAATAGAGAGACATAGAGAGAATGATGGAGAGAGAAAGAGAGAAATCAGAGGGAGAGAGAGAGAATGAGAGAGAATGAGTCAGAATGAGAGAGAGAGAGAGAAAACAAGAGAAAGAGAGAGAAATGAGCGAAAGAAAAATGTGAGATAGAGAGCGAATGAGAGAGAGAATGAGACAGAGAGAGAGAGAGAAAAAGAGAGAATGAGAGAGAAATAAAGAGAGAAAATGAGAGAGAGAGAAAGAGAGAAAATGAGAGACAGAGAGAGAATGAGAGAGAGAGAAAGAGAGAAATCAGAGGGGGAGAGAGAGAATGAGACAGAATGAGACAGAATGAGAGAGAGAGAGAAAATGAGAGAGAGAGAAATAACAGAAAGAAAAGTGTGAGATAGAGAGAGAGTGAATGAGCGAGACAGAATGAGAGAGAGAGAGAATGAGAGAGAGCGAATGAGAGAGAACTAGAATGAGAGAGAAAGAGAGAAAGAGAGAAAATGAGAGAGAGAGGGAATGAGAGAGAGAATGAGAGACAGGGAGAGAAAATGAGAGAGAGAGAAATGAGAGAAAGAAAAATGTGAGATAGAGAGAGAGAGAATGAGAGAGAATGAGAGAGAGAGAGAGAATGAGAGAGAGAGAAAGAGAGAGAATGAGAGAGAGAAAATGAGAGAGAGAGAGAATTAGAGAGAAAGAGAGAAATCAGAGGGAGAGAGAGAGAATGAGATTGAATGAGACAGAGTGAGAGAGAGAGAGAAAATGAGAGAGAGAGAGAAATGAGAGAAAGAAATATGTGAGACAGAGAGCGAGAGCGAACGAGAGGGAATGAGAGAGAGAGAGGGAGAATGAGAGAGAGAGAATGAGAGAGAGGTAGAATGAGAGAGAGACAGAAAGAGAGAAAATGAGAGAGAGAGAGAATGAGAGAGAGAATGAGAGAGAGAGAAAGAGAGAAATCAGAGATAGGGAGAGAGAGAGAGAGAATGAGAGAGAATGAGAAAGAGAGAGAGAAAAAAAAGAGGGAGAGAGAGAATGAGAGAGAGAGAGGGAGAGAGAATGAGAGAGTGAGAGAGAATGAGAGTGAGAGAAAAATTGAGAGAGAGAATGTGAGAGAGAGAGAGAGACAATGAGAGAGAGAGAATGAGAGAGAGAGAGAGAAGGAGAGAGAATGAGAGAGAGAGAGAAAATGAGAGAGAGAGAGAGAATGAGAGAGAGAATGAGAGGGAAAGAAAGAGATGAATCAGATGGAGAGCGAGAGAGAGAATGAGGGAGAATGAGAGAGAGAATAAGAGAGAAAGAAAGAGGGAAAATGAGAGAGAGCGAGAAAGAGAGAAAATGAGAGAATGAGAGAGAGAGAAAGAGAGAAATCAGAGGGAGAGAGAGAGAATGAGAGAGAGAGAGAAAATGAGAGAGAGAGAAATAAGAGAAAGAAAAGTGTGAGATAGAGAGAGAGTGAATGAGCGAGACAGAATGAGAGAGAGAAAGAATGAGAGAGAGCGAATGAGAGAGAACTAGAATGAGAGAGAAAGAGAGAAAGAGAGAAAATGAGAGAGAGAGAGAATGAGAGAGAGAATGAGAGACAGGGAGAGAAAATGAGAGAGAGAGAAATGAGAGAAAGAAAAATGTGAGATAGAGAGAGAGAGAATGAGAGAGAGAATGAGAGAGAGAGAATGAGAGAGAGAGAAAGAGAGAGAATGAGAGAGAGAAAATGAGAGAGAGAAAGTGAGAAAATGAGACACAGAGAGAGAATGAGGCAGAGAGAAAGATAGAAATAGAGAGCGAGAGATAGAATGAGACAGAATGAGAGAGAGAGAGAAAATGAGAGAGAGAGAAAGAGAGAGAGAGAAAGAGAGAAAATAGAGAGACATAGAGAGAATGATGGAGAGAGAAAGAGAGAAATCAGAGGGAGAGAGAGAGAATGAGAGAGAATGAGTCAGAATGAGAGAGAGAGAGAGAAAACAAGAGAAAGAGAGAGAAATGAGCGAAAGAAAAATGTGAGATAGAGAGCGAATGAGAGAGAGAATGAGACAGAGAGAGAGAGAGAAAAAGAGAGAATGAGAGAGAAATAAAGAGAGAAAATGAGAGAGAGAGAAAGAGAGAAAATGAGAGACAGAGAGAGAATGAGAGAGAGAGAAAGAGAGAAATCAGAGGGGGAGAGAGAGAATGAGACAGAATGAGAGAGAGAGAGAAAATGAGAGAGAGAGAGAGAAAAGAGAGAAAGAGAAATGTGAGGTAGAGAAAGAGTGAATGAGAGAGAGAATGAGAGAGAAAGAGAATAAGAGAGAGAGAGAGAGAAAGAGAGAAAATGAGAGAGAGAGAGAAAGAGAGAAATCAGAGCGAGAGAGAGAGAGAGAATGAGAGACTGAGAGAGAGAATGAGAGAGATAATGAGAGGGAAAGAAAGAGATAAATCAGATGGAGAGCGAGAGAGAGAATGAGAGAGAATGAGAGAGAGAATAAGAGAGAAAGAAAGGGAAAATGAGAGAGAGCGAGAAAGAGAGAAAATAAGAGAATGAGAGAGAGAGAAAGAGAGAAATCAGAGGGAGAGAGAGAATGAGAGAGAGAGAAAATGAGAGAGAGAGAAATAAGTGAAAGAAAAGTGTGAGATAGAGAGAGAGTGAATGAGCGAGACAGAATGAGAGAGAGAGAGAATGAGAGAGAGCGAATGAGAGAGAGCTAGAATGAGGGAGAAAGAGAGAAAGAGAGAAAATGAGAGAGAGAGAGAATGAGAGAGAGAATGGGTCACAGGGAAAGAAAATGAGAGAGACAGAAATGGGAGAAAGAAAAATGTGAGATAGAGAGAGAGAGAATGAGAGAGAGAATGAGAGAGAGAGAATGAGAGAGAGAGAGAAAGAGAGAGAATGAGAGAGAGAAAATGAGAGAGAGAGAGAAAGAGAGAGACAGAAAATGAGATAGTGAGAGAGAGAATGAGTGAGTGAATGAGAGGGAAAAAATAGAGAAATCAGAGGGAGAGCAAGAGAGACAATGAGAGAGAATGAGAGAGAGAGAATGAGGGAGAAAGAAAGAGAGAAAATGAGATAGAGAGAAATAGAGAAAATGAGAGACAGAGAGAGAATGAGAGAGAAAGAGAGAAATCAGAGGGAGAGAGAGAGAATGAGATTGAATGAGACAGAGTGAGAGAGAGAGAGAAAATGAGAGAGAGAGAGAAATGAGAGAAAGAAAAATGTGAGACAGAGAGCGAGAGCGAACGAGAGAGAGGGAATGAGAGAGAGAGAGGGAGAATGAGAGAGAGAGAATGAGAGAGAGGTAGAATGAGAGAGAGACAGAAAGAGAGAAAATGAGAGAGAGAGAGAATGAGAGAGAGAATGAGAGAGAGAGAAAGAGAGAAATCAGAGATAGGGCGAGAGAGAAAGAATGAGAGAGAATGAGAGAGAGAGAGAGAAAAAAAGAGGGAGAGAGAGAAAGAGAGAGAGAGAAAGAGAGAAAATAGAGAGACAGAGAGAGAATGATGGAGAGAGAAAGAGAGAAATCAGAGGGAGAGAATGAGAGAGAATGAGTCAGAATGAGAGAGAGAGAGAAAACAAGAGAAAGAGAGAGAAATGAGCGAAAGAAAAATGTGAGATAGAGAGCGAATGAGAGAGAGAATGAGAGAGAGAGAGAGAAAAAGAGAGAATGAGAGAGAAATAAAGAGAGAAAATGCGAGAGAGAGAAAGAGAGAAAATGAGAGACAGATAGAGAATGAGAGAGAGAGAAAGAGAGAAATCAGAGGGGGAGAGAGAGAATGAGACAGAATGAGACAGAATGAGAGAGAGAGAGAAAATGAGAGAGAGAGAGAGAAAAGAGAGAAAGAGAAATGTGAGGTAGAGAAAGAATGAATGAGAGAGAGAATGAGAGAGAAAGAGAATAAGAGAGAGAGAGAGAGAAAGAGAGAAAATGAGAGAGAGAGAGAAAGAGAGAAATCAGAGGGAGAGAGAGAGAGAGAATGAGAGAGTGAGAGAGAGAATGAGAGAGATAATGAGAGGGAAAGAAAGAGATAAATCAGATGGAGAGCGAGAGCGAGAATGAGAGAGAATGAGAGAGAGAATAAGAGAGAAAGAAAGAGGGAAAATGAGAGAGAGCGAGAAAGAGAGAAAATGAGAGAATGAGAGAGAGAGAAAGAGAGAAATCAGAGGGAGAGAGAGAATGAGAGAGAGAGAAAATGAGAGAGAGAGAAATAAGTGAAAGAAA
>JANJGN010000408.1:7500-57500 GCA_026770705.1 Isurus oxyrinchus
GAGAGAGAGAATGAGAGAGAGAGAAAGAGAGAGAATGAGAGAGCGAAAATGAGAGAGAGAAAGTGAGAAAATGAGACACAGAGAGAGAATGAGGCAGAGAGAAAGATAGAAATAGAGAGCGAGAGATAGAATGAGACAGAATGAGAGAGAGAGAGAAAATGAGAGAGAGAGAAAGAGTGAGAATGAGAGAGAGAAAATGAGAGAGTGAAAGAGAGAAAATGAGACACAGAGAGAGAATGAGGGAGTGAGAAAGATTGAAATAGAGAGCGAGAGAGAGAGAATGAGAGAGAATGAGTCAGAATGAGAGAGAGAGAGAAAACAAGAGAAAGAGGGAGAAATGAGCGAAAGAAAAATGTGAGATAGAGAGCGAATGAGAGAGAGAATGAGAGAGAGAGAGAGAGAAAAAGAGAGAATGAGAGAGAAATAAAGAGAGAAAATGAGAGAGAGAGAAAGAGAGAAAATGAGAGACAGAGAGAGAATGAGAGAGAGAGAAAGAGAGAAATCAGAGGGGGAGAGAGAGAATGAGACAGAATGAGACAGAATGAGAGAGAAAGAGAAAATGAGAGAGAGAGAGAGAAAAGAGAGAAAGAGAAATGTGAGGTAGAGAAAGAGTGAATGAGAGAGAGAATGAGAGAGAAAGAGAATAAGAGAGAGAGAGAGAGAAAGAGAGAAAATGAGAGAGAGAGAGAAAGAGAGAAATCAGAGGGAGAGAGAGAGAGAGAATGAGAGAGTGAGAGAGAGAATGAGTGAGATAATGAGAGGGAAAGAAAGAGATAAATCAGATGGAGAGCGAGAGAGAGAATGAGAGAGAATGAGAGAGAGAATAAGAGAGAAAGAAAGAGGGAAAATGAGAGAGAGCGAGAAAGAGAGAAAATGAGAGAATGAGAGAGAGAGAAAGAGAGAAATCAGAGGGAGAGAGAGAATGAGAGAGAGAGAAAATGAGAGAGAGAGAAATAAGTGAAAGAAAAGTGTGAGATAGAGAGAGAGTGAATGAGCGAGACAGAATGAGAGAGAGAGAGAATGAGAGAGAGCGAATGAGAGAGAGCTAGAATGAGGGAGAAAGAGAGAAATAGAGAAAATGAGAGAGAGAGAGAATGAGAGAGAGAATGGGTCACAGGGAAAGAAAATGAGAGAGACAGAAATGAGAGAAAGAAAAATGTGAGAGAGAGAGAGAATGAGAGAGAGAATGAGAGAGAGAGAATGAGAGAGAGAGAGAAAGAGAGAGAATGAGAGAGAGAAAATGAGAGAGAGAGAGAGAAAGAGAGAGACAGAAAATGAGATAGTGAGAGAGAGAATGAGTGAGTGAATGAGAGGGAAAAAAAATAGAGAAATCAGAGGGAGAGCAAGAGAGAGAATGAGAGAGAATGAGAGAGAGAGAATGAGGGAGAAAGAAAGAGAGAAAATGAGATAGAGAGAAATAGAGAAAATGAGAGACAGAGAGAGAATGATAGAGAAAGAGAGAAATCAGAGGGAGAGAGAGAGAATGAGATTGAATGAGACAGAGTGAGAGAGAGAGAGAAAATGAGAGAGAGAGAGAAATGAGAGAAAGAAAAATGTGAGACAGAGAGAGAGAGCGAACGAGAGAGAGGGAATGAGAGAGAGAGAGGGAGAATGAGAGAGAGAGAATGAGAGAGAGGTAGAATGAGAGAGAGACAGAAAGAGAGAAAATGAGAGAGAGAGAGAATGAGAGAGAGAATGAGAGAGAGAGAAAGAGAGAAATCAGAGATAGGGAGAGAGAGAGAGAGAATGAGAGAGAATGAGAGAGAGAGAGAGAAAAAAAAGAGGGAGAGAGAGAATGAGAGAGAGAGAGGGAGAGAGAATGAGAGAGTGAGAGAGAATGAGAGTGAGAGAAACATTGAGAGAGAGAATGTGAGAGAGAGAGAGCGAAAATGAGAGAGAGAAAGTGAGAAAATGAGACACAGAGAGAGAATGAGGCAGAGAGAAAGATAGAAATAGAGAGCGAGAGATAGAATGAGACAGAATGAGAGAGAGAGAGAAAATGAGAGAGAGAGAAAGAGTGAGAATGAGAGAGAGAAAATGAGAGAGTGAAAGAGAGAAAATGAGACACAGAGAGAGAATGAGGGAGTGAGAAAGATTGAAATAGAGAGCGAGAGAGAGAGAATGAGAGAGAATGAGTCAGAATGAGAGAGAGAGAGAAAACAAGAGAAAGAGGGAGAAATGAGCGAAAGAAAAATGTGAGATAGAGAGCGAATGAGAGAGAGAATGAGAGAGAGAGAGAGAGAAAAAGAGAGAATGAGAGAGAAATAAAGAGAGAAAATGAGAGAGAGAGAAAGAGAGAAAATGAGAGACAGAGAGAGAATGAGAGAGAGAGAAAGAGAGAAATCAGAGGGGGAGAGAGAGAATGAGACAGAATGAGACAGAATGAGAGAGAAAGAGAAAATGAGAGAGAGAGAGGGAAAAGAGAGAAAGAGAAATGTGAGGTAGAGAAAGAGTGAATGAGAGAGAGAATGAGAGAGAAAGAGAATAAGAGAGAGAGAGAGAGAAAGAGAGAAAATGAGAGAGAGAGAGAAAGAGAGAAATCAGAGGGAGAGAGAGAGAGAGAATGAGAGAGTGAGAGAGAGAATGAGAGAGATAATGAGAGGGAAAGAAAGAGATAAATCAGATGGAGAGCGAGAGAGAGAATGAGAGAGAATGAGAGAGAGAATAAGAGAGAAAGAAAGAGGGAAAATGAGAGAGAGCGAGAAAGAGAGAAAATGAGAGAATGAGAGAGAGAAAGAGAGAAATCAGAGGGAGAGAGAGAATGAGAGAGAGAGAAAATGAGAGAGAGAGAAATAAGTGAAAGAAAAGTGTGAGATAGAGAGAGAGTGAATGAGCGAGACAGAATGAGAGAGAGAGAGAATGAGAGAGAGCGAATGAGAGAGAGCTAGAATGAGGGAGAAAGAGAGAAAGAGAGAAAATGAGAGAGAGAGAGAATGAGAGAGAGAATGGGTCACAGGGAAAGAAAATGAGAGAGACAGAAATGAGAGAAAGAAAAATGTGAGAGAGAGAGAGAATGAGAGAGAGAATGAGAGAGAGAGAATGAGAGAGAGAGAGAAAGAGAGAGAATGAGAGAGAGAAAATGAGAGAGAGAGAGAGAAAGAGAGAGACAGAAAATGAGATAGTGAGAGAGAGAATGAGTGAGTGAATGAGAGGGAAAAAAAATAGAGAAATCAGAGGGAGAGCAAGAGAGAGAATGAGAGAGAATGAGAGAGAGAGAATGAGGGAGAAAGAAAGAGAGAAAATGAGATAGAGAGAAATAGAGAAAATGAGAGACAGAGAGAGAATGATAGAGAAAGAGAGAAATCAGAGGGAGAGAGAGAGAATGAGATTGAATGAGACAGAGTGAGAGAGAGAGAGAAAATGAGAGAGAGAGAGAAATGAGAGAAAGAAAAATGTGAGACAGAGAGAGAGAGCGAACGAGAGAGAGGGAATGAGAGAGAGAGAGGGAGAATGAGAGAGAGAGAATGAGAGAGAGGTAGAATGAGAGAGAGACAGAAAGAGAGAAAATGAGAGAGAGAGAGAATGAGAGAGAGAATGAGAGAGAGAGAAAGAGAGAAATCAGAGATAGGGAGAGAGAGAGAGAATGAGAGAGAATGAGAGAGAGAGAGAGAAAAAAAAGAGGGAGAGAGAGAATGAGAGAGAGAGAGGGAGAGAGAATGAGAGAGTGAGAGAGAATGAGAGTGAGAGAAACATTGAGAGAGAGAATGTGAGAGAGAGAGAGAGACAATGAGAGAGAGAGAATGAGAGAGAGAGAGAAGGAGAGAGAATGAGAGAGAGAGAGAAAATGAGAGAGAGAGAGAGAATGAGAGAGAGAATGAGAGGGAAAGAAAGAGATGAATCAGATGGAGAGCGAGAGAGAGAATGAGGGAGAATGAGAGAGAGAATAAGAGAGAAAGAAAGAGGGAAAATGAGAGAGAGCGAGAAAGAGAGAAAATGAGAGAATGAGAGAGAGAGAAAGAGAGAAATCAGAGGGATAGAGAGAGAATGAGAGAGAGAGAGAAAATGAGAGAGAGAGAAATAAGAGAAAGAAAAGTGTGAGATAGAGAGAGAGTGAATGAGCGAGACAGAATGAGAGAGAGAGAGAATGAGAGAGAGCGAATGAGAGAGAGCTAGAATGAGAGAGAAAGAGAGAAAGAGAGAAAATGAGAGAGAGAGAGAGAATGAGAGAGAGAATGAGAGACAGGGAGAGAAAATGAGAGAGAGAGAAATGAGAGAAAGAAAAATGTGAGATAGAGAGAGAGAGAATGAGAGAGAGAATGAGAGAGAGAGAGAATGAGAGAGAGAGAAAGAGAGAGAATGAGAGAGAGAAAATGAGAGAGAGAGAGAGAATGAGAGAGAAAGAGAGAAATCAGAGGGAGAGAGAGAATGAGATTGAATGAGACAGAGTGAGAGAGAGAGAGAAAATGAGAGAGAGAGAGAAATGAGAGAAAGAAAAATGTGAGACAGAGAGAGAGAGCGAACGAGAGAGAGAGGGAATGAGAGAGAGAGAGGGAGAATGAGAGAGAGAGAGAATGAGAGAGAGGTAGAATGAGAGAGAGACAGAAAGAGAGAAAATGAGAGAGAGAGAGAATGAGAGAGAGAATGAGAGAGAGAGAAAGAGAGAAATCAGAGATAGGGAGAGAGAGAGAGAGAATGAGAGAGAATGAGAGAGAGAGAGAGAAAAAAAAGAGGGAGAGAGAGAATGAGAGAGAGAGAGGGAGAGAGAATGAGAGAGTGAGAGAGAATGAGAGTGAGAGAAAAATTGAGAGAGAGAATGTGAGAGAGAGAGAGAGAGACAATGAGAGAGAGAGAATGAGAGAGAGAGAGAGAAGGAGAGAGAATGAGAGAGAGAGAGAAAATGAGAGAGAGAGAGAGAATGAGAGAGAGAATGAGAGGGAAAGAAAGAGATGAATCAGATGGAGAGCGAGAGAGAGAATGAGGGAGAATGAGAGAGAGAATAAGAGAGAAAGAAAGAGGGAAAATGAGAGAGAGCGAGAAAGAGAGAAAATGAGAGAATGAGAGAGAGAGAAAGAGAGAAATCAGAGGGAGAGAGAGAGAATGAGAGAGAGAGAGAAAATGAGAGAGAGAAATATGTGAAAGAAAAGTGTGAGATAGAGAGAGAGTGAATGAGCGAGACAGAATGAGAGAGAGAGAGAATGAGAGAGAGCGAATGAGAGAGAGCTAGAATGAGAGAGAAAGAGAGAAAGAGAGAAAATGAGAGAGAGAGAGAATGAGAGAGAGAATGAGAGACAGGGAGAGAAAATGAGAGAGAGAGAAATGAGAGAAAGAAAAATGTGAGATAGAGAGAGAGAGAATGAGAGAGAGAATGAGAGAGAGAGAGAATGAGAGAGAGAGAAAGAGAGAGAATGAGAGAGAGAAAATGAGAGAGAGAAAGTGAGAAAATGAGACACAGAGAGAGAATGAGGCAGAGAGAAAGATAGAAATAGAGAGCGAGAGATAGAATGAGACAGAATGAGAGAGAGAGAGAAAATGAGAGAGAGAGAAAGAGTGAGAATGAGAGAGAGAAAATGAGAGAGTGAAAGAGAGAAAATGAGACACAGAGAGAGAATGAGGGAGTGAGAAAGATTGAAATAGAGAGCGAGAGAGAGAGAATGAGAGAGAATGAGTCAGAATGAGAGGGAGAGAGAAAACAAGAGAAAGAGAGAGAAATGAGCGAAAGAAAAATGTGAGATAGAGAGCGAATGAGAGAGAGAATGAGAGAGAGAGAGAGAGAAAAAGAGAGAATGAGAGAGAAATAAAGAGAGAAAATGAGAGAGAGAGAAAGAGAGAAAATGAGAGACAGAGAGAGAATGAGAGAGAGAGAAAGAGAGAAATCAGAGGGGGAGAGAGAGAATGAGACAGAATGAGACAGAATGAGAGAGAAAGAGAAAATGAGAGAGAGAGAGAGAAAAGAGAGAAAGAGAAATGTGAGGTAGAGAAAGAGTGAATGAGAGAGAGAATGAGAGAGAAAGAGAATAAGAGAGAGAGAGAGAGAAAGAGAGAAAATGAGAGAGAGAGAGAAAGAGAGAAATCAGAGGGAGAGAGAGAGAGAGAATGAGAGAGTGAGAGAGAGAATGAGAGAGATAATGAGAGGGAAAGAAAGAGATAAATCAGATGGAGAGCGAGAGAGAGAATGAGAGAGAATGAGAGAGAGAATAAGAGAGAAAGAAAGAGGGAAAATGAGAGAGAGCGAGAAAGAGAGAAAATGAGAGAATGAGAGAGAGAGAAAGAGAGAAATCAGAGGGAGAGAGAGAATGAGAGAGAGAGAAAATGAGAGAGAGAGAAATAAGTGAAAGAAAAGTGTGAGATAGAGAGAGAGTGAATGAGCGAGACAGAATGAGAGAGAGAGAGAATGAGAGAGAGCGAATGAGATAGAGCTAGAATGAGGGAGAAAGAGAGAAAGAGAGAAAATGAGAGAGAGAGAGAATGAGAGAGAGAATGGGTCACAGGGAAAGAAAATGAGAGAGACAGAAATGAGAGAAAGAAAAATGTGAAATAGAGAGAGAGAGAATGAGAGAGAGAATGAGAGAGAGAGAATGAGAGAGAGAGAGAAAGAGAGAGAATGAGAGAGAGAAAATGAGAGAGAGAGAGAGAAAGAGAGAGACAGAAAATGAGATAGTGAGAGAGGGAATGAGTGAGTGAATGAGAGGAAAAAAAAATAGAGAAATCAGAGGGAGAGCAAGAGAGAGAATGAGAGAGAATGAGAGAGAGAGAATGAGGGAGAAAGAAAGAGAGAAAATGAGATAGAGAGAAGTAGAGAAAATGAGAGACAGAGAGAGAATGATAGAGAAAGAGAGAAATCAGAGGGAGAGAGAGAGAATGAGATTGAATGAGACAGAGTGAGAGAGAGAGAGAAAATGAGAGAGAGAGAGAAATGAGAGAAAGAAAAATGTGAGACAGAGAGAGAGAGCGAACGAGAGAGAGGGAATGAGAGAGAGAGAGAGGGAGAATGAGAGAGAGAGAATGAGAGAGAGGTAGAATGAGAGAGAGACAGAAAGAGAGAAAATGAGAGAGAGAGAGAATGAGAGAGAGAATGAGAGAGAGAGAAAGAGAGAAATCAGAGATAGGGAGAGAGAGAGAGAGAGAATGAGAGAGAATGAGAGAGAGAGAGAGAAAAAAAAGAGGGAGAGAGAGAATGAGAGAGAGAGAGGGAGAGAGAATGAGAGAGTGAGAGAGAATGAGAGTGAGAGAAAAATTGAGAGAGAGAATGTGAGAGAGAGAGAGAGAGACAATGAGAGAGAGAATGAGAGAGAGAGAGAAGGAGAGAGAATGAGAGAGAGAGAGAAAATGAGAGAGAGAGAGAGAATGAGAGAGAGAATGAGAGGGAAAGAAAGAGATGAATCAGATGGAGAGCGAGAGAGAGAATGAGGGAGAATGAGAGAGAGAATAAGAGAGAAAGAAAGAGGGAAAATGAGAGAGAGCGAGAAAGAGAGAAAATGAGAGAATGAGAGAGAGAGAAAGAGAGAAATCAGAGGGATAGAGAGAGAATGAGAGAGAGAGAGAAAATGAGAGAGAGAGAAATAAGAGAAAGAAAAGTGTGAGATAGAGAGAGAGTGAATGAGCGAGACAGAATGAGAGAGAGAGAGAATGAGAGAGAGCGAATGAGAGAGAGCTAGAATGAGAGAGAAAGAGAGAAAGAGAGAAAATGAGAGAGAGAGAGAATGAGAGAGAGAATGAGAGACAGGGAGAGAAAATGAGAGAGAGAGAAATGAGAGAAAGAAAAATGTGAGATAGAGAGAGAGAGAATGAGAGAGAGAATGAGAGAGAGAGAGAATGAGAGAGAGAGAAAGAGAGAGAATGAGAGAGAGAAAATGAGAGAGAGAGAGAGAATGAGAGAGAAAGAGAGAAATCAGAGGGAGAGAGAGAATGAGATTGAATGAGACAGAGTGAGAGAGAGAGAGAAAATGAGAGAGAGAGAGAAATGAGAGAAAGAAAAATGTGAGACAGAGAGAGAGAGCGAACGAGAGAGAGAGGGAATGAGAGAGAGAGAGGGAGAATGAGAGAGAGAGAGAATGAGAGAGAGGTAGAATGAGAGAGAGACAGAAAGAGAGAAAATGAGAGAGAGAGAGAATGAGAGAGAGAATGAGAGAGAGAGAAAGAGAGAAATCAGAGATAGGGAGAGAGAGAGAGAGAATGAGAGAGAATGAGAGAGAGAGAGAGAAAAAAAAGAGGGAGAGAGAGAATGAGAGAGAGAGAGGGAGAGAGAATGAGAGAGTGAGAGAGAATGAGAGTGAGAGAAAAATTGAGAGAGAGAATGTGAGAGAGAGAGAGAGAGACAATAAGAGAGAGAGAATGAGAGAGAGAGAGAGAAGGAGAGAGAATGAGAGAGAGAGAGAAAATGAGAGAGAGAGAGAGAATGAGAGAGAGAATGAGAGGGAAAGAAAGAGATGAATCAGATGGAGAGCGAGAGAGAGAATGAGGGAGAATGAGAGAGAGAATAAGAGAGAAAGAAAGAGGGAAAATGAGAGAGAGCGAGAAAGAGAGAAAATGAGAGAATGAGAGAGAGAGAAAGAGAGAAATCAGAGGGAGAGAGAGAGAATGAGAGAGAGAGAGAAAATGAGAGAGAGAAATATGTGAAAGAAAAGTGTGAGATAGAGAGAGAGTGAATGAGCGAGACAGAATGAGAGAGAGAGAGAATGAGAGAGAGCGAATGAGAGAGAGCTAGAATGAGAGAGAAAGAGAGAAAGAGAGAAAATGAGAGAGAGAGAGAATGAGAGAGAGAATGAGAGACAGGGAGAGAAAATGAGAGAGAGAGAAATGAGAGAAAGAAAAATGTGAGATAGAGAGAGAGAGAATGAGAGAGAGAATGAGAGAGAGAGAGAATGAGAGAGAGAGAAAGAGAGAGAATGAGAGAGAGAAAATGAGAGAGAGAAAGTGAGAAAATGAGACACAGAGAGAGAATGAGGCAGAGAGAAAGATAGAAATAGAGAGCGAGAGATAGAATGAGACAGAATGAGAGAGAGAGAGAAAATGAGAGAGAGAGAAAGAGTGAGAATGAGAGAGAGAAAATGAGAGAGTGAAAGAGAGAAAATGAGACACAGAGAGAGAATGAGGGAGTGAGAAAGATTGAAATAGAGAGCGAGAGAGAGAGAATGAGAGAGAATGAGTCAGAATGAGAGAGAGAGAGAAAACAAGAGAAAGAGAGAGAAATGAGCGAAAGAAAAATGTGAGATAGAGAGCGAATGAGAGAGACAATGAGAGAGAGAGAGAGAAAAAGAGAGAATGAGAGAGAAATAAAGAGAGAAAATGAGAGAGAGAGAAAGAGAGAAAATGAGAGACAGAGAGAGAATGAGAGAGAGAGAAAGAGAGAAATCAGAGGGGGAGAGAGAGAATGAGACAGAATGAGACAGAATGAGAGAGAGAGAGAAAATGAGAGAGAATGAGAGAAAAGAGAGAAAGAGAAATGTGAGGTAGAGAAAGAGTGAATGAGAGAGAGAATGAGAGAGAAAGAGAATAAGAGAGAGAGAGAGAGAAAGAGAGAAAATGAGAGAGAGAGAGAAAGAGAGAAATCAGAGGGAGAGAGTGAGAGAGAATGAGAGAGTGAGAGAGAGAATGAGAGAGATAATGAGAGGGAAAGAAAGAGATAAATCAGATGGAGAGCGAGAGAGAGAATGAGAGAGAATGAGAGAGAGAATAAGAGAGAAAGAAAGAGGGAAAATGAGAGAGAGCGAGAAAGAGAGAAAATGAGAGAATGAGAGAGAGAGAAAGAGAGAAATCAGAGGGAGAGACAGAATGAGAGAGAGAGAAAATGAGAGAGAGAGAAATAAGTGAAAGAAAAGTGTGAGATAGAGAGAGAGTGAATGAGCGAGACAGAATGAGAGAGAGAGAATGAGAGAGAGCGAATGAGAGAGAGCTAGAATGAGGGAGAAAGAGAGAAAGAGAGAAAATGAGAGAGAGAGAGAATGAGAGAGAGAATGGGTCACAGGGAAAGAAAATGAGAGAGACAGAAATGAGAGAAAGAAAAATGTGAGATAGAGAGAGAGAGAATGAGAGAGAGAATGAGAGAGAGAGAATGAGAGAGAGAGAGAAAGAGAGAGAATGAGAGAGAGAAAATGAGAGAGAGAGAGAAAGAGAGAGACAGAAAATGAGATAGTGAGAGAGAGAATGAGTGAGTGAATGAGAGGGAAAAAAATAGAGAAATCAGAGGGAGAGCAAGAGAGAGAATGAGAGAGAGAGAATGAGGGAGAAAGAAAGAGAGAAAATGAGATAGAGAGAAATAGAGAAAATGAGAGACAGAGAGAGAATGAGAGAGAAAGAGAGAAATCAGAGGGAGAGAGAGAGAATGAGATTGAATGAGACAGAGTGAGAGAGAGAGAGAAAATGAGAGAGAGAGAGAAATGAGAGAAAGAAAAATGTGAGACAGAGAGAGAGAGCGAACGAGAGAGAGAGGGAATGAGAGAGAGAGAGGGAGAATGAGAGAGAGAGAGAATGAGAGAGAGGTAGAATGAGAGAGAGACAGAAAGAGAGAAAATGAGAGAGAGAGAGAATGAGAGAGAGAATGAGAGAGAGAGAAAGAGAGAAATCAGAGATAGGGAGAGAGAGAGAGAGAATGAGAGAGAATGAGAGAGAGAGAGAGAAAAAAAAGAGGGAGAGAGAGAATGAGAGAGAGAGAGGGAGAGAGAATGAGAGAGTGAGAGAGAATGAGAGTGAGAGAAAAATTGAGAGAGAGAATGTGAGAGAGAGAGAGAGAGACAATGAGAGAGAGAGAATGAGAGAGAGAGAGAAAATGAGAGAGAGAGAGAGAATGAGAGAGAGAATGAGAGGGAAAGAAAGAGATGAATCAGATGGAGAGCGAGAGAGAGAATGAGGGAGAATGAGAGAGAGAATAAGAGAGAAAGAAAGAGGGAAAATGAGAGAGAGCGAGAAAGAGAGAAAATGAGAGAATGAGAGAGAGAGAAAGAGAGAAATCAGAGGGAGAGAGAGAGAATGAGAGAGAGAGAGAAAATGAGAGAGAGAGAAATAAGAGAAAGAAAAGTGTGAGATAGAGAGAGAGTGAATGAGTGAGACAGAATGAGAGAGAGAGAGAATGAGAGAGAGCGAATGAGAGAGAGCTAGAATGAGAGAGAAAGAGAGAAAGAGAGAAAATGAGAGAGAGAGAGAATGAGAGAGAGAATGAGAGACAGGGAGAGAAAATGAGAGAGAGAGAGAGAAATGAGAGAAAGAAAAATGTGAGATAGAGAGAGAGAGAATGAGAGAGAGAATGAGAGAGAGAGAGAATGAGAGAGAGAGAAAGAGAGAGAATGAGAGAGAGAAAATGAGAGAGAGAAAGTGAGAAAATGAGACACAGAGAGAGAATGAGGCAGAAAGATAGAAATAGAGAGCGAGAGATAGAATGAGACAGAATGAGAGAGAGAGTGAAAATGAGAGGGAGAGAAAGAGTGGAATGAGAGAGAGAAAATGAGAGAGTGAAAGAGAGAAAATGAGACACAGAGAGAGAATGAGGGAGTGAGAAAGATTGAAATAGAGAGCGAGAGAGAGAGAATGAGACAGAATGAGAGACAGAGAGAAAATGTGAGAGAGAGAGAAATGAGCGAAAGAAAAATGTGAGATTGGGAGTGAGAATGAGAGAGAGAGAAAGACAGAATGAGAGAGAGAGAATGAGAGAGTGGGAGAGAGATTGAGAGAGAGAGAATGATAGAGAGAAAGAATGAGAGAGAGAGAATGAGAAAGAGAGAGAGAGAAATGAGAGTGAGAGACAGAATCAGAAAATGAGATAGGCAGTGAGAATGAGAGAGAGAGAGAGAGAGAGAGAGACTGAAAATGAGATAGTGAGAGAGAGAATGAGTGAGTGAATGAGAGGGAAAGAAATAGAGAAATCAGAGGGAGAGCAAGGGAGAGAATGAGAGAGAATGAGAGAGAGAGAATGAGGGAGAAAGAAAGAGAGAAAATGAGGGAGAGAGAAATAGAGAAAATGAGAGACAGAGAGAGAATGAGAGAGAGAGAAAGAGAGAAATCAGAGGGAGAGAGAGAGAATGAGATTGAATGAGACAGAGTGAGAGAGAGAGAGAAAATGAGAGAGAGAGAGAAATGAGAGAAAGAAAAATGTGAGACACAGAGAGAGAGAGAGTGAACGAGAGAGAGGGAATGAGAGAGAGAGAATGAGAGAGAGGTAGAATGAGAGAGAGACAGAAAGAGAGAAAATGAGAGAGAGAGAATGAGAGAGAGAATGAGAGAGAGAGAAAGAGAGAAATCAGAGATAGGGAGAGAGAGAGAATGAGAGAGAATGAGAGAGAGAGAGAGAAAAAAGAGAGGGCAGAGAGAATGAGAGAGAGAGAGAGGGAGAGAGAATGAGACAGTGAGAGAGAATGAGGGTGAGAAAAAAACTGAGAGAGAGAATGTGAGAGAGAGAGAGAGACAATGAGAGAGAGAGAATGAGAGAGAGAGAGAAGGAGAGAGAATGAGAGAGAGAGAGAGAAAATGAGAGAGTGAGAGAGAGAATGAGAGAGAGAATGAGAATGAAAGAAAGAGATGAATCAGATGGAGAGCGAGAGAGAGAATGAGGGAGAATGAGAGAGAGAATAAGAGAGAAAGAAAGAGGGAAAATGAGAGAGAGCTAGAAAGAGAGAAAATGAGAGAATGAGAGAGAGAGAAAGAGAGAAATCAGAGGGAGAGAGAGAGAATGAGAGAGAGAGAGAAAATGAGAGAGAGAGAAATAAGAGAAAGAAAAGTGTGAGATAGAGAGAGAGTGAATGAGCGAGACAGAATGAGAGAGAGAGAGAGAATGAGAGAGAGAGAGAATGAGAGAGAGCAAGAATGAGAGAGTGAGAGAGAAAGAGAGAAAATGAGATAGAGGGAGAATGAGAGAGAGAATGAGAGACAGGGAGAGAAAATGAGAGAGAGAAAGAATGAGAGAGAGAGAATGAGAGAGTTGGAGAGGAAATGAGAGAGTGAGAGACAGAATGAGAAAATGAGATAGGGAGAGAAATTGAGAGAGAGAGAGAGAGAGAAAATGAGACAGTCAGAGAGAGAATGAGAGAGAGAATGAGAGGGAAAGAAAGAGGGAAAATGAGTGAGAGAGAATGAGAGAAAATGAGAGACAGAGAGAGAATGAGAGAGAGAGAAAGAGAGAAATCAGAGGGAGAGAATGAGAGAGAGAATGAGAGAGAGAGAAAGAGAGAAATCAGAGGGAGGGAGAGAGAGACAGAGAATTAGAGAGAATGAGAGAGAGAGAGAAAAATGAGAGAGAAAAAGAGAGAGAGAGAGAAAGAGAGAAAATGAGAGACAGAGAGAGAATGATGGAGAGAGAAAGAGAGAAATCAGAGGGAGAGAGAGAGAATGAGAGAGAATGAGTCAGAATGAGAGAGAGAGAGAGAAAACAAGAGAAAGAGAGAGAACTGAGCGAAAGAAAAATGTGAGATAGAGAGCGAATGAGAGAGAGAATGAGAGAGAGAGAGAGAAAAAGAGAGAATGAGAGACAGAGAGAGAATGATGGAGAGAGAAAGAGAGAAATCAGAGGGAGAGAGAGAGAATGAGAGAGAATGAGTCAGAATGAGAGAGAGAGAGAGAAAACAAGAGAAAGAGAGAGAACTGAGCGAAAGAAAAATGTGAGATAGAGAGCGAATGAGAGAGAGAATGAGAGAGAGAGAGAGAGAAAAAGAGAGAATGAGAGAGAAATAAAGAGAGAAAATGAGAGAGAGAGAAAGAGAGAAAATGAGAGAAAGAGAGAGAATGAGAGAGAGAGAAAGAGAGAAATCAGAGGGAGAGAGAGAGAATGAGACAGAATGAGAGAGAGAGCGAAAATGAGAGAGAGAGAGAGAGAAAAGAGAGAAAGAGAAATGTGAGATAGAGAAAGAGTGAATGAGAGAGAGAATGAGAGAGAAAGAGAATAAGAGAGAGAGAGAGAGAAAGAGAGAAAATGAGAGAGAGAGAGAAAGAGAGAAATCAGAGGGAGAGAGAGAGAGAGTGAGAATGAGAGAGTGAGAGAGAGAATGAGAGAGATAATGAGAGGGAAAGAAAGAGATAAATCAGATGGAGAGCGAGAGAGAAAATGAGAGAGAATGAGAGAGAGAATAAGAGAGAAAGAAAGAGGGAAAATGAGAGAATGAGAGAGAGAGAAAGAGAGAAATCAGAGGGAGAGAGAGAATGAGAGAGAGAGAGAGAAAATGAGAGAGAGAGAAATATGTGAAAGAAAAGTGTGAGATAGAGAGAGAGTGAATGAGCGAGACAGAATGAGAGAGAGAGAGAATGAGAGAGAGCGAATGAGAGAGAGCTAGAATGAGAGAGAAAGAGAGAAAGAGAGAAAATGAGAGAGAGAGAGAATGAGAGAGAGAATGTGAGACAGGGAGAGAAAATGAGAGAGAGAGAAATGAGAGAAAGAAAAATGTGAGACAGAGAGAGAGAGCGAACGAGAGAGAGGGAATGAGAGAGAGAGAGGGAGAATGAGAGAGAGAGAATGAGAGAGAGGTAGAATGAGAGAGAGACAGAAAGAGAGAAAATGAGAGAGAGAGAATGAGAGAGAGAATGAGAGAGAGAGAAAGAGAGAAATCAGAGATAGGGAGAGAGAGAGAGAATGAGAGAGAATGAGAGAGAGAGAGAGAAAAAAAAGAGGGAGAGAGAGAATGAGAGAGAGAGAGGGAGAGAGAATGAGAGAGTGAGAGAGAATGAGAGTGAGAGAAAAATTGAGAGAGAGAATGTGAGAGAGAGAGAGAGACAATGAGAGAGAGAGAATGAGAGAGAGAGAGAAGGAGAGAGAATGAGAGAGAGAGAGAAAATGAGAGAGAGAGAGAGAATGAGAGAGAGAATGAGAGGGAAAGAAAGAGATGAATCAGATGGAGAGCGAGAGAGAGAATGAGGGAGAATGAGAGAGAGAATAAGAGAGAAAGAAAGAGGGAAAATGAGAGAGAGCGAGAAAGAGAGAAAATGAGAGAATGAGAGAGAGAGAAAGAGAGAAATCAGAGGGAGAGAGAGAGAATGAGAGAGAGAGAGAAAATGAGAGAGAGAGAAATAAGAGAAAGAAAAGTGTGAGATAGAGAGAGAGTGAATGAGCGAGACAGAATGAGAGAGAGAGAGAATGAGAGAGAGCGAATGAGAGAGAGCTAGAATGAGAGAGAAAGAGAGAAAGAGAGAAAATGAGAGAGAGAGAGAATGAGAGAGAGAATGAGAGACAGGGAGAGAAAATGAGAGAGAGAGAAATGAGAGAAAGAAAAATGTGAGATAGAGAGAGAGAGAATGAAAGAGAGAATGAGAGAGAGAGAGAATGAGAGAGAGAGAAAGAGAGAGAATGAGAGAGAGAAAATGAGAGAGAGAGAGAGAATGAGAGAGAAAGAGAGAAATCAGAGGGAGAGAGAGAGAATGAGATTGAATGAGACAGAGTGGGAGAGAGAGAGAAAATGAGAGAGAGAGAGAAATGAGAGAAAGAAAAATGTGAGACAGAGAGAGAGAGCGAACGAGAGAGAGGGAATGAGAGAGAGAGAGGGAGAATGAGAGAGAGAGAATGAGAGAGAGGTAGAATGAGAGAGAGACAGAAAGAGAGAAAATGAGAGAGAGAGAATGAGAGAGAGAATGAGAGAGAGAGAAAGAGAGAAATCAGAGATAGGGAGAGAGAGAGAGAATGAGAGAGAATGAGAGAGAGAGAGAGAAAAAAAAAGAGGGAGAGAGAGAATGAGAGAGAGAGAGGGAGAGAGAATGAGAGAGTGAGAGAGAATGAGAGTGAGAGAAAAATTGAGAGAGAGAATGTGAGAGAGAGAGAGAGACAATGAGAGAGAGAGAATGAGAGAGAGAGAGAAGGAGAGAGAATGAGAGAGAGAGAGAAAATGAGAGAGAGAGAGAGAATGAGAGAGAGAATGAGAGGGAAAGAAAGAGATGAATCAGATGGAGAGCGAGAGAGAGAATGAGGGAGAATGAGAGAGAGAATAAGAGAGAAAGAAAGAGGGAAAATGAGAGAGAGCGAGAAAGAGAGAAAATGAGAGAATGAGAGAGAGAGAAAGAGAGAAATCAGAGGGAGAGAGAGAGAATGAGAGAGAGAGAGAAAATGAGAGAGAGAGAAATAAGAGAAAGAAAAGTGTGAGATGAGCGAGACAGAATGAAAGAGAGAGAGAATGAGAGAGAGCGAATGAGAGAGAGCTAGAATGAGAGAGAAAGAGAGAAAGAGAGAAAATGAGAGAGAGAGAGAATGAGAGAGAGAATGAGAGAGAGAGAGAATGAGAGAGAGAGAAAGAGAGAGAATGAGAGAGAGAAAATGAGAGAGAGAAAGTGAGAAAATGAGACACAGAGAGAGAATGAGGCAGAGAGAAAGATAGAAATAGAGAGCGAGAGATAGAATGAGACAGAATGAGAGAGAGAGAGAAAATGAGAGAGAGAGAAAGAGAGAGAGAGAAAGAGAGAAAATAGAGAGACAGAGAGAGAATGATGGAGAGAGAAAGAGAGAAATCAGAGGGAGAGAGAGAGAATGAGAGAGAATGAGTCAGAATGAGAGAGAGAGAGAAAACAAGAGAAAGAGAGAGAAATGAGCGAAAGAAAAATGTGAGATAGAGAGCGAATGAGAGAGAGAATGAGAGAGAGAGAGAGAGAAAAAGAGAGAATGAGAGAGAAATAAAGAGAGAAAATGAGAGAGAGAGAAAGAGAGAAAATGAGAGACAGAGAGAGAATGAGAGAGAGAGAAAGAGAGAAATCAGAGGGGGAGAGAGAGAATGAGACAGAATGAGACAGAATGAGAGAGAGAGAGAGAAAATGAGAGAGAGAGAGAGAAAAGAGAGAAAGAGAAATGTGAGGTAGAGAAAGAGTGAATGAGAGAGAGAATGAGAGAGAAAGAGAATAAGAGAGAGAGAGAGAGAAAGAGAGAAAATGAGAGAGAGAGAGAAAGAGAGAAATCAGAGGGAGGGAGAGAGAGAATGAGAGAGTGAGAGAGAGAATGAGAGAGATAATGAGAGGGAAAAAAAGAGATAAATCAGATGGAGAGCGAGAGAGAGAATGAGAGAGAATGAGAGAGAGAATAAGAGAGAAAGAAAGAGGGAAAATGAGAGAGAGCGAGAAAGAGAGAAAATGAGAGAATGAGAGAGAGAGAAAGAGAGAAATCAGAGGGAGAGAGAGAATGAGAGAGAGAGAAAATGAGAGAGAGAGAAATAAGTGAAAGAAAAGTGTGAGATAGAGAGGGAGTGAATGAGCGAGACAGAATGAGAGAGAGAGAGAATGAGAGAGAGCGAATGAGAGAGAGCTAGAATGAGGGAGAAAGAGAGAAAGAGAGAAAATGAGAGAGAGAGAGAATGAGAGAGAGAATGGGTCACAGGGAAAGAAAATGAGAGAGACAGAAATGAGAGAAAGAAAAATGTGAGATAGAGAGAGAGAGAATGAGAGAGAGAATGAGAGAGAGAGAATGAGAGAGAGAGAGAAAGAGAGAGAATGAGAGAGAGAAAATGAGAGAGAGAGAGAAAGAGAGATAGAAAATGAGATAGTGAGAGAGAGAATGAATGAGTGAATGAGAGGGAAAAAAATAGAGAAATCAGAGGGAGAGCAAGAGAGAGAATGAGAGAGAATGAGAGAGAGAGAATGAGAGAGAAAGAAAGAGAGAAAATGAGATAGAGAGAAATAGAGAAAATGAGAGACAGAGAGAGAATGAGAGAGAAAGCGAGAAATCAGAGGGAGAGAGAGAGAATGAGATTGAATGAGACAGAGTGAGAGAGAGAGAGAAAATGAGAGAGAGAGAGAAATGAGAGAAAGAAAAATGTGAGACAGAGAGAGAGAGCGAACGAGAGAGAGGGAATGAGAGAGAGAGAGGGAGAATGAGAGAGAGAGAATGAGAGAGAGGTAGAATGAGAGAGAGACAGAAAGAGAGAAAATGAGAGAGAGAGAGAATGAGAGAGAGAATGAGAGAGAGAGAAAGAGAGAAATCAGAGATAGGGAGAGAGAGAGAGAGAATGAGAGAGAATGAGAGAGAGAGAGAGAAAAAAAGAGGGAGAGAGAGAATGAGAGAGAGAGAGGGAGAGAGAATGAGAGAGTGAGAGAGAATGAGAGTGAGAGAAAAATTGAGAGAGAGAATGTGAGAGAGAGAGAGAGAGACAATGAGAGAGAGAGAATGAGAGAGAGAGAGAAAATGAGAGAGAGAGAGAGAATGAGAGAGAGAATGAGAGGGAAAGAAAGAGATGAATCAGATGGAGAGCGAGAGAGAGAATGAGGGAGAATGAGAGAGAGAATAAGAGAGAAAGAAAGAGGGAAAATGAGAGAGAGCGAGAAAGAGAGAAAATGAGAGAATGAGAGAGAGAGAAAGAGAGAAATCAGAGGGAGAGAGAGAGAATGAGAGAGAGAGAGAAAATGAGAAAGAGAGAAATAAGAGAAAGAAAAGTGTGAGATAGAGAGAGAGTGAATGAGCGAGACAGAATGAGAGAGAGAGAATGAGAGAGAGCGAATGAGAGAGAGCTAGAATGAGAGAGAAAGAGAGAAAGAGAGAAAATGAGAGAGAGAGAGAATGAGAGAGAGAATGAGAGACAGGGAGAGAAAATGAGAGAGAGAGAAATGAGAGAAAGAAAAATGTGAGATAGAGAGAGAGAGAATGAGAGAGAGAATGAGAGAGAGAGAGAATGAGAGAGAGAGAAAGAGAGAGAATGAGAGAGAGAAAATGAGAGAGAGAAAGTGAGAAAATGAGACACAGAGAGAGAATGAGGCAGAAAGATAGAAATAGAGAGCGAGAGATAGAATGAGACAGAATGAGAGAGAGAGAGAAAATGAGAGAGAGAGAAAGAGTGAGAATGAGAGAGAGAAAATGAGAGAGAGAAAGTGAGAAAATGAGACACAGAGAGAGAATGAGGCAGAGAGAAAGATAGAAATAGAGAGCGAGAGATAGAATGAGACAGAATGAGAGAGAGAGAGAAAATGAGAGAGAGAGAAAGAGAGAGAGAGAAAGAGAGAAAATAGAGAGACAGAGAGAGAATGATGGAGAGAGAAAGAGAGAAATCAGAGGGAGAGAGAGAGAATGAGAGAGAATGAGTCAGAATGAGAGAGAGAGAGAAAGCAAGAGAAAGAGAGAGAAATGAGCGAAAGAAAAATGTGAGATAGAGAGCGAATGAGAGAGAGAATGAGAGAGAGAGAGAGAGAAAAAGAGAGAATGAGAGAGAAATAAAGAGAGAAAATGAGAGAGAGAGAAAGAGAGAAAATGAGAGACAGAGAGAGAATGAGAGAGAGAGAAAGAGAGAAATCAGAGGGGGAGAGAGAGAATGAGACAGAATGAGACAGAATGAGAGAGAGAGAGAAAATGAGAGAGAGAGAGAGAAAAGAGAGAAAGAGAAATGTGAGGTAGAGAAAGAGTGAATGAGAGAGAGAATGAGAGAGAAAGAGAATAAGAGAGAGAGAGAGAGAAAGAGAGAAAATGAGAGAGAGAGAGAAAGAGAGAAATCAGAGGGAGGGAGAGAGAGAATGAGAGAGTGAGAGAGAGAATGAGAGAGATAATGAGAGGGAAAAAAAGAGATAAATCAGATGGAGAGCGAGAGAGAGAATGAGAGAGAATGAGAGAGAGAATAAGAGAGAAAGAAAGAGGGAAAATGAGAGAGAGCGAGAAAAAGAGAAAATGAGAGAATGAGAGAGAGAGAAAGAGAGAAATCAGAGGGAGAGACAGAATGAGAGAGAGAGAAAATGAGAGAGAGAGAAATAAGTGAAAGAAAAGTGTGAGATAGAGAGAGAGTGAATGAGCGAGACAGAATGAGAGAGAGAGAGAATGAGAGAGAGCGAATGAGAGAGAGCTAGAATGAGGGAGAAAGAGAGAAAGAGAGAAAATGAGAGAGAGAGAGAATGAGAGAGAGAATGGGTCACAGGGAAAGAAAATGAGAGAGACAGAAATGAGAGAAAGAAAAATGTGAGATAGAGAGAGAGAGAATGAGAGAGAGAATGAGAGAGAGAGAATGAGAGAGAGAGAGAAAGAGAGAGAATGAGAGAGAGAAAATGAGAGAGAGAGAGAAAGAGAGAGACAGAAAATGAGATAGTGAGAGAGAGAATGAATGAGTGAATGAGAGGGAAAAAAATAGAGAAATCAGAGGGAGAGCAAGAGAGAGAATGAGAGAGAATGAGAGAGAGAGAATGAGGGAGAAAGAAAGAGAGAAAATGAGATAGAGAGAAATAGAGAAAATGAGAGACAGAGAGAGAATGAGAGAGAAAGAGAGAAATCAGAGGGAGAGAGAGAGAATGAGATTGAATGAGACAGAGTGAGAGAGAGAGAAAATGAGAGAGAGAGAGAAATGAGAGAAAGAAAAATGTGAGACAGAGAGAGAGAGCGAACGAGAGAGAGGGAATGAGAGAGAGAGAGGGAGAATGAGAGAGAGAGAATGAGAGAGAGGTAGAATGAGAGAGAGACAGAAAGAGAGAAAATGAGAGAGAGAGAGAATGAGAGAGAGAATGAGAGAGAGAGAAAGAGAGAAATCAGAGATAGGGAGAGAGAGAGAGAATGAGAGAGAATGAGAGAGAGAGAGAAAAAAAAAAGAGGGAGAGAGAGAATGAGAGAGAGAGAGGGAGAGAGAATGAGAGAGTGAGAGAGAATGAGAGTGAGAGAAAAATTGAGAGAGAGAATGTGAGAGAGAGAGAGAGACAATGAGAGAGAGAGAATGAGAGAGAGAGAGAAAATGAGAGAGAGAGAGAGAATGAGAGAGAGAATGAGAGGGAAAGAAAGAGATGAATCAGATGGAGAGCGAGAGAGAGAATGAGGGAGAATGAGAGAGAGAATAAGAGAGAAAGAAAGAGGGAAAATGAGAGAGAGCGAGAAAGAGAGAAAATGAGAGAATGAGAGAGAGAGAAAGAGAGAAATCAGAGGGAGAGAGAGAGAATGAGAGAGAGAGAGAAAATGAGAGAGAGAGAAATAAGAGAAAGAAAAGTGTGAGATAGAGAGAGAGTGAATGAGCGAGACAGAATGAGAGAGAGAGAATGAGAGAGAGCGAATGAGAGAGAGCTAGAATGAGAGAGAAAGAGAGAAAGAGAGAAAATGAGAGAGAGAGAGAATGAGAGAGAGAATGAGAGACAGGGAGAGAAAATGAGAGAGAGAGAAATGAGAGAAAGAAAAATGTGAGATAGAGAGAGAGAGAATGAGAGAGAGAATGAGAGAGAGAGAGAATGAGAGAGAGAGAAAGAGAGAGAATGAGAGAGAGAAAATGAGAGAGAGAAAGTGAGAAAATGAGACACAGAGAGAGAATGAGGCAGAAAGATAGAAATAGAGAGCGAGAGATAGAATGAGACAGAATGAGAGAGAGAGAGAAAATGAGAGAGAGAGAAAGAGTGAGAATGAGAGAGAGAAAATGAGAGAGTGAAAGAGAGAAAATGAGACACAGAGAGAGAATGAGGGAGTGAGAAAGATTGAAATAGAGAGCGAGAGAGAGAGAATGAGACAGAATGAGAGACAGAGAGAAAATGTGAGAGAGAGAGAAATGAGCGAAAGAAAAATGTGAGATAGGGAGTGAGAATGAGAGAGAGAGAAAGACAGAATGAGAGAGAGAGAATGAGAGAGTGGGAGAGAGATTGAGAGAGAGAGAATGATAGAGAGAAAGAATGAGAGAGCGAGAATGAGAAAGAGAGAGAGAGAAAATGAGAGTGAGAGACAGAATGAGAAAATGAGATAGGGAGAGAGAATGAGAGAGAGAGAGAGAGAGAGAGAGACTGAAAATGAGATAGTGAGAGAGAGAATGAGTGAGTGAATGAGAGGGAAAGAAATAGAGAAATCAGAGGGAGAGCAAGGGAGAGAATGAGAGAGAATGAGAGAGAGAGAATGAGGGAGAAAGAAAGAGAGAAAATGAGGGAGAGAGAAATAGAGAAAATGAGAGACAGAGAGAGAATGAGAGAGAGAGAAAGAGAGAAATCAGAGGGAGAGAGAGAGAATGAGATTGAATGAGACAGAGTGAGAGAGAGAGAGAAAATGAGAGAGAGAGAGAAATGAGAGAAAGAAAAATGTGAGACACAGAGAGAGAGAGAGTGAACGAGAGAGAGGGAATGAGAGAGAGAGAATGAGAGAGAGGTAGAATGAGAGAGAGACAGAAAGAGAGAAAATGAGAGAGAGAGAATGAGAGAGAGAATGAGAGAGAGAGAAAGAGAGAAATCAGAGTTAGGGAGAGAGAGAGAATGAGAGAGAATGAGAGAGAGAGAGAGAAAAAAGAGAGGGCAGAGAGAATGAGAGAGAGAGAGAGGGAGAGAGAATGAGACAGTGAGAGAGAATGAGGGTGAGAAAAAAACTGAGAGAGAGAATGTGAGAGAGAGAGAGAGACAATGAGAGAGAGAGAGAATGAGAGAGAGAGAGAAGGAGAGAGAATGAGAGAGAGAGAGAGAAAATGAGAGATTAAGAGAGAGAATGAGAGAGAGAATGAGAGTGAAAGAAAGAGATGAATCAGATGGAGAGCGAGAGAGAGAATGAGGGAGAATGAGAGAGAGAATAAGAGAGAAAGAAAGAGGGAAAATGAGAGAGAGCTAGAAAGAGAGAAAATGAGAGAATGAGAGAGAGAGAAAGAGAGAAATCAGAGGGAGAGAGAGAGAATGAGAGAGAGAGAAAATGAGAGAGAGAGAAATAAGAGAAAGAAAAGTGTGAGATAGAGAGAGAGTGAATGAGCGAGACAGAATGAGAGAGAGAGAGAGAATGAGAGAGAGAGAGAATGAGAGAGAGCAAGAATGAGAGAGTGAGAGAGAAAGAGAGAAAATGAGATAGAGGGAGAATGAGAGAGAGAATGAGAGACAGGGAGAGAAAATGAGAGAGAGAAAGAATGAGAGAGAGAGAATGAGAGAGTTGGAGAGGAAATGAGAGAGTGAGAGACAGAATGAGAAAATGAGATAGGGAGAGAAATTGAGAGAGAGAGAGAGAGAGAAAATGAGACAGTCAGAGAGAGAATGAGAGAGAGAATGAGAGGGAAAGAAAGAGGGAAAATGAGTGAGAGAGAAAGAGAGAAAATGAGAGACAGAGAGAGAATGAGAGAGAGAGAAAGAGAGAAATCAGAGGGAGAGAATGAGAGAGAGAATGAGAGAGAGAGAAAGAGAGAAATCAGAGGGAGGGAGAGAGAGACAGAGAATTAGAGAGAATGAGAGAGAGAGAGAAAAATGAGAGAGAAAAAGAGAGAGAGAGAGAAAGAGAGAAAATGAGAGACAGAGAGAGAATGATGGAGAGAGAAAGAGAGAAATCAGAGGGAGAGAGAGAGAATGAGAGAGAATGAGTCAGAATGAGAGAGAGAGAGAGAAAACAAGAGAAAGAGAGAGAACTGAGCGAAAGAAAAATGTGAGATAGAGAGCGAATGAGAGAGAGAATGAGAGAGAGAGAGAGAAAAAGAGAGAATGAGAGAGAAATAAAGAGAGAAAATGAGAGAGAGAGAAAGAGAGAAAATGAGAGAAAGAGAGAGAATGAGAGAGAGAGAAAGAGAGAAATCAGAGGGAGAGAGAGAGAATGAGACAGAATGAGAGAGAAAGAGAAAATGAGAGAGAGAGAGAGAAAAGAGAGAAAGAGAAATGTGAGATAGAGAAAGAGTGAATGAGAGAGAGAATGAGAGAGAAAGAGAATAAGAGAGAGAGAGAGAAAGAGAGAAAATGAGAGAGAGAGAGAAAGAGAGAAATCAGAGGGAGAGAGAGAGAGTGAGAATGAGAGAGTGAGAGAGAGAATGAGAGAGATAATGAGAGGGAAAGAAAGAGATAAATCAGATGGAGAGCGAGAGAGAAAATGAGAGAGAATGAGAGAGAGAATAAGAGAGAAAGAAAGAGGGAAAATGAGAGAATGAGAGAGAGAGAAAGAGAGAAATCAGAGGGAGAGAGAGAATGAGAGAGAGAGAGAGAAAATGAGAGAGAGAGAAATAAGTGAAAGAAAAGTGTGAGATAGAGAGAGAGTGAATGAGCGAGACAGAATGAGAGAGAGAGAGAATGAGAGAGAGCGAATGAGAGAGAGCTAGAATGAGAGAGAAAGAGAGAAAGAGAGAAAATGAGAGAGAGAGAGAATGAGAGAGAGAATGTGAGACAGGGAGAGAAAATGAGAGAGAGAGAAATGAGAGAAAGAAAAATGTGAGATAGAGAGAGAGAGAATGAGAGAGAGAATGAGAGAGAGAGAGAATGAGAGAGAGAGAGAAAGAGAGAGAATGAGAGAGAGAAAATGAGAGAGCGAAAGGGAGAAAATAAGACACAGGGAGAATGAGGGAGAGAGAAAGATAGAAATAGAGAGCGAGAGAGAGAGAATGAGACAGAATGAGAGAGAGAGAGAAAATGAGAGTGAGAGAGAAATGAGCGAAATAAAAATGTGAGATAGGGAGAGAAAATGAGAGAGAAAGAAAGACAGAGAATGAGAGAGAGAGAATGAGAGAGTGAGAGAGAGAAAATGAGAGTGAGAGACAGAATGAGAAAATGAGATAGGGAGAGAGAATGAGAGAGAGAGCGAAAGAGAGAGACAGAAAATGAGATAGTGAGAGAGAGAATGAGTGAGTGAATGAGAGGGAAAAAATAGAGAAATCAGAGGGAGAGCAAGAGAGAGAATGAGAGAGAATGAGAGAGAGAGAATGAGGGAGAAAGAAAGAAAGAAAATGAGAGAGAGAGAAATAGAGAAAAAGAGAGACAGAGAGAGAATGAGAGAGAGAGAAAGAGAGAAATCAGAGGGAGAGAGAGAGAATGAGATTTAATGAGACAGAGTGAGAGAGAGAGAGAAAATGAGAGAGAGAGAGAAATGAGAGAAAGAAAAATGTGAGACAGAGAGAGAGAGCGAACGAGAGAGAGAGGGAATGAGAGAGAGAGAGAGAGAGAAAATGAGAGAGAGAGAATGAGAGAGAGGTAGAATGACAGAGAGACAGAAAGAGAGAAAATGAGATAGAGAGAGAATGAGAGAGAGAATGAGAGAGAGAGAAAGAGAGAAATCAGAGATAGGGAGAGAAAGAGAGAATGAGAGAGAATGAGAGAGAGAGAGAGAAAAAAGAGAGGGAGAGAGAGAATGAGAGAGAGGGAGAGAGAATGAGAGAGTGAGAGAGAATGAGAGTGAGAGAAAAATTGAGAGAGAGAATGTGAGAGAGGGAGAGAGACAATGAGAGAGAGAGAATGAGAGAGAGAGAGAAGGAGAGAGAATGAGAGAGAGAGAGAGAAAATGAGAGAGTGAGAGAGAATGAGAGAGAGAATGAGAGGGAAAGAAAGAGATAAATCAGATGGAGAGCGAGAGAGAGAATGAGAGAGAATGAGAGAGAGAATAAGAGAGAAAGAAAGAGGGAAAATGAGAGAGAGCGAGAAAGAGAGAAAATGAGAGAATGAGAGAGAGAGAAAGAGAGAAATCAGAGGGAGAGAGAGAATGAGAGAGAGAGTAAATGAGAGAGAGAGAAATAAGTGAAAGAAAAGTGTGAGATAGAGAGAGAGTGAATGAGCGAGACAGAATGAGAGAGAGAGAGAATGAGAGAGAGCGAATGAGAGAGAGCTAGAATGAGGGAGAAAGAGAGAAAGAGAGAAAATGAGAGAGAGAGAGAATGAGAGAGAGAATGAGTCACAGGGAAAGAAAATGAGAGAGACAGAAATGAGAGAAAGAAAAATGTGAGATAGAGAGAGAGAGAATGAGAGAGAGAGAATGAGAGAGAGAGAGAAAGAGAGAGAATGAGAGAGAGAAAATGAGAGAGAGAGAGAAAGAGAGAGACAGAAAATGAGATAGTGAGAGAGAGAATGAGTGAGTGAATGAGCGGGAAAAAAATAGAGAAATCAGAGGGAGAGCAAGAGAGAGAATGAGAGAGAATGAGAGACAGAGAATGAGGGAGAAAGAAAGAGAGAAAATGAGATAGAGAGAAATAGAGAAAATGAGAGACAGAGAGAGAATGAGAGAGAAAGAGAGAAATCAGAGGGAGAGAGAGAGAATGAGATTGAATGAGACAGAGTGAGAGAGAGAGAGAAAATGAGAGAGAGAGAGAAATGAGAGAAAGAAAAATGTGAGACAGAGAGCGAGAGCGAACGAGAGAGAGGGAATGAGAGAGAGAGAGGGAGAATGAGAGAGAGAGAATGAGAGAGAGGTAGAATGAGAGAGAGACAGAAAGAGAGAAAATGAGAGAGAGAGAGAATGAGAGAGAGAATGAGAGAGAGAGAAAGAGAGAAATCAGAGATAGGGAGAGAGAGAGAGAGAGAATGAGAGAGAATGAGAGAGAGAGAGAAAAAAGAGAGGGAGAGAGAGAATGAGAGAGAGAGAGAGGGAGAGAGAATGAGAGAGTGAGAGAGAATGAGAGTGAGAGAAAAATTGAGAGAGAGAATGTGAGAGAGAGAGAGAGAGACAATGAGAGAGAGAATGAGAGAGAGAGAGAAGGAGAGAGAATGAGAGAGAGAGAGAAAATGAGAGAGTGAGAGAGAGAATGAGAGAGAGAATGAGAGGGAAAGAAAGAGATGAATCAGATGGAGAGCGAGAGAGAGAATGAGGGAGAATGAGAGAGAGAATAAGAGAGAAAGAAAGAGGGAAAATGAGAGAGAGCGAGAAAGAGAGAAAATGAGAGAATGAGAGAGAGAGAAAGAGAGAAATCAGAGGGAGAGAGAGAGAATGAGAGAGAGAGAGAAAATGAGAGAGAGAGAAATAAGAGAAAGAAAAGTGTTAGATAGAGAGAGAGTGAATGAGCGAGACAGAATGAGAGAGAGAGAGAGAGAGAATGAGAGAGAGAGAATGAGAGAGAGGTAGAATGAGAGAGTGAGAGAGAAAGAGAGAAAATGAGATAGAGGGAGAATGAGAGAGAGAATGAGAGACAGGGAGAGAAAATGAGAGAGAGAAAGAATGAGAGAGAGAGAATGAGAGAGAGAGAGTGAGAAATCAGAGGAGAGAGAGAGAATGAGATTGAATGAGAGAGAGTGAGAGAGTGAAAATGAGAGAGGGAGAGAAATGAGAGAAAGAAAAAATGTGAGACAGAGAGAGAGAGCGAACGAGAGAGAGGGAATGAGAGAGAGAGAGAATGAGAGAGAGAGAATGAGAGAGAGGTAGAATGAGAGAGAGACAGAAAGAGAGAAAATGAGAGAGAGAGAGAATGAGAGAGAGAATGAGAGAGAGAGAAAGAGAGAAATCAGAGATAGGGAGAGAGAGAGAGAATGAGAGGGAGAGAGAGAAAAAAGAGAGGGATAGAGAGAATGAGAGAGATGAGAGGGAGAGAGAATGAGAGAGTGAGAGAGAATGAGAGTCAGAGAAAAATTGAGAGAGAGAATGTGAGAGAGAGAGAGAGACAATGAGAGAAAGAGAATGAGAGAGAGAGAGAAGGAGAGAGAATGAGAGAGAGAGAGAAAATGAGAGAGTGAGAGAGAGAATGAGCGAGAGAGAAATAAGTGAAAGAAAAGTGTGAGATAGAGAGAGAGTGAATGAGCGAGACAGAATGAGAGAGAGAGAATGAGAGAGAGCGAATGAGAGAGAGCTAGAATGAGAGAGAAAGAGAGAAAGAGAGAAAATGAGAGAGAGAGAGAATGAGAGAGAGAATGAGAGACAGGGAGAGAAAATGAGAGAGAGAAATGAGAGAAAGAAAAATGTGAGATTGAGAGAGAGAGAATGAGAGAGAGAATGAGAGAGAGTGAGAATGAGAGAGAGAGAGAGAAAGAGAGAGAATGAGAGAGAGAAAATGAGAGAGCGAAAGAGAGAAAATAAGACACAGAGAGAGAATGAGGGATAGAGAAAGATAGAAATAGAGAGCGAGAGAGAGAGAGAGAATGATACAGAATGAGAGAGAGAGAAAATGAGAGAGAGAGAGAGAAATGAGCGAAAGAAAATGTGAGATAGGGAGAGAGAATGAGAGAGAGAGAATGAGAGAGTGAGAGAGAGAAAATGAGATAGGGAGAGAGAATGAGAGAGAGAGAGAAAGAGAGAGTGAGAAAATGAGATAGTGAGAGAGAGAATGAGTGAGTGCATGAGCGGGAAAGAAATAGAGAAATCAGAGGGAGAGCAAGAGAGAGAATGAGAGAGAATGAGAGAGAGAGAATGAGGGAGAAAGAAAGAGAGAAAATGAGAGAGAGAGAAATAGAGAAAATGAGAGACAGAGAGAGAGAATGAGAGAGAGAGAAAGAGAGAAATCAGAGGGAGAGAGAGAGAATGAGATTGAATGAGACAGAGTGAGAGAGAGAGAGAAAATGAGAGGAGAGAGGGAAATGAGAGAGAGAGAGAGAATGAGAGAGAGAGAATGAGAGAGAGGTAGAATGAGAGAGAGACAGAAAGAGAGAAAATGAGAGAGAGAGAGAATGAGAGAGAGAATGAGAGAGAGAGAGAGAAAGAGAGAAATCAGAGATAGGGAGAGAGAGAGAGAGAATGAGAGAGAATGAGAGAGAGAGAGAAAGAGAGGGAGAGAGAGAATGAGAGAGAGAGAGGGAGAGAGAATGAGAGAGTGAGCGAGAATGAGAGTGAGAGAAAAATTGAGAGAGAGAATGTGAGAGAGAGAGAGAGACAATGAGAGAGAAATAAAGAGAGAAAATGAGAGAGAGAGGAAAGAGAGAAAATGAGAGTCAGAGAGAGAATGAGAGAGAGAGAAAGAGAGAAATCAGAGGGAGAGAGAGAGAATGAGAGAGAATGAGACACAATGAGAGAGAGAAAATGAGAGAGAGAGAGAAATGAGAGAAAGAGAAATGTGAGATAGAGAAAGAGTGAATGAGAGAGTGAATGAGAGAGAAAGAGAATAAGAGAGAGAGAGAGAAAGAGAAAATGAGAGAGAGAGAGAAAGAGAGAAATCAGAGGGAGAGAGAGAGAGAGAGAGAAAATGAGAGAGAGAATAAGAGAGAAAGAAAGAGGGAAAATGAGAGTGTGAGAAAGAGAGAAAATGAGAGAATGAGAGAGTGAGAAAGAGAGAAATCAGAGGGAGAGAGAGAATGAGAGAGGGAGAGAGAAAATGAGAGAGAGAGAAATAAGTGAAAGAAAAGTGTGAGATAGAGAGAGAGTGAATGAGCGAGACAGAATGAGAATGAGCGAGAATGAGAGAGAGCGAATGAGAGAGAGCTAGAATGAGAGAGAAAGAGAGAAAGAGAGAAAATGAGAGAGAGAGAGAATGAGAGAGAGAATGAGAGTCGGGAGAGAAAATGAGAGAGAGAGAAATGAGAGAAAGAAAAATGTGAGATAGAGAGAGAGAGAATGAGAGAGAGAATGAGAGAGAGAGAATGAGAGAGAGAGAAAGAGAGAGAATGAGGAGAGAGAAAATGAGAGTGAGAAAGAGAGAAAATGAGACACATAGAGAGAATGAGGCAGAGAGAAAGATAGAAATAGAGAGCGAGAGAGAGAATGAGACAGAATGAGAGAGAGAGAAAATGAGAGAGAGAGAGAGAAATGAGCGAAAGAAAAATCAGAGATAGGGAGAGAGAATGAGAGAGAGAGAAAGACAGAGAATGAGTGAGAGAGAATGAGAGTGGGAAAGAGATTGAGAGAGAGAGAGAGAATGATAGAGAGAAAGAATGAGAGAGGGAGAATGAGAGAGAGAGAGAGACAAAATGAGATTGAGAGACAGAATGAGAAAATGAGATAGGGAGAGAGAATGAGAGAGAGAGAGAAAGAGAGAGACAGAAAATGAGATAGTGAGAGAGAGAATGAGTGAGTGAATGAGAGGGAAAGAAATAGAGAAATCAGAGGGAGAGCAAGAGAGAGAATGAGAGAGAATGAGAGAGAGAGAATGAGGGAGAAAGAAAGAGAGAAAATGAGAGAGAGAGAAATAGAGAAAATGAGAGACAGAGAGAGAATGAAGAGAGAGAAACAGAGAAATCAGAGGGAGAGACAGAGAATGAGACTGAATGAGACAGAGTGAGAGAGAGAGAGAGAAAATGAGAGAGAGAGAGAAATGAGAGAAAGAAAAATGCGAGACAGAGAGAGAGAGTGAACGAGAGAGAGGGAATGAGAGAGAGAGAGAGAATGAGAGAGAGAGAGAATGACAGAGAGGTAGAATGAGAGAGAGACAGAAAGAGAGAAAATGAGAGAGAGAGAATGGGAGAGAGAACGAGAGAGAGAGAAAGAGAGAAATCAGAGATAGGGAGAGAGAGAGAGAGAGAGAATGAGAGAGGGAATGAGTAAAAAGAAAGGGAGAGAGAGAATGAGAGAGAGAGAGAGGGAGAGAGAATGAGAGAGTGAGAGAGAATGAGAGTGAGAGAAAGATTGAGAGAGAGAATGTGAGAGAGAGAGAAGGAGAGAGAATGAGAGAGAGAGAGAAAATGAGAGAGTGAGAGAGAGAGAGAAAATGAGAGAGTGAGAGAGAGAATGAGAGAGAGAATGAGAGTGAAAGAAAGAGATGAATCAGATGGAGAGCGAGAGAGAGAATGAGGGAGAATGAGAGAGAGAATAAGAGAGAAAGAAAGAGGGAAAATGAGAGAGAGCGAGAAAGAGAGAAAATGAGAGAATGAGAGAGAGAGAAAGAGAGAAATCAGAGGGAGAGAGAGAGAATGAGAGAGAGAGAGAAAATGAGAGAGAGAGAAATAAGAGAAAGAAAAGTGTGAGATAGAGAGAGAGTGAATGAGCGAGACAGAATGAGAGAGAGAGAGAATGAGAGAGAGAGAATGAGAGAGAGCTAGAATGAGAGAGTGAGAGAGAAAGAGAGAAAATGAGATAGAGGGAGAATGAGAGAGAGAATGAGAGACAGGGAGAGAAAATGAGAGAGAGAAAGAATGAGAGAGAGAGAAAGAGAGAAATCAGAGGGAGAGAATGAGAGAGAGAATTAGAGAGAGAGAAAGAGCGAAATCAGAGGGAGGGAGAGAGAGACGGAGAATTAGAGAGAATGAGAGAGAGAGAGAAAAATGAGAGAGAGAAAAAGAGAGAGAGAGAAAGAGAGAAAATGAGAGACACAGAGAGAGAATGATGGAGAGAGAAAGAGAGAAATCAGAGAGAGAGAGAGAGAATGAGAGAGAATGAGTCAGAATGAGAGAGAGAGAGAAAACAAGAGAGAGAAAAATGAGCGAAAGAAAAATGTGAGATAGAGAGCGAATGAGAGAGAGAATGAGAGAGAGAGAGAGAGAAAAAGAGAGAATGAGAGAGAAATAAAGAGAGAAAATGAGAGAGAGAGAAAGAGAGAAAATGAGAGAGAAAGAGAGAATGAGAGAGAGAGAAAGAGAGAAATCAGAGGGAGAGAGAGAGAGAATGAGAGAGAATGAGGCAGAATGAGAGAGAGAGAGAAAATGAGAGAGAGAGAAAGAGAGAAAGAGAAATGTGAGATAGAGAAAGAGTGAATGAGAGAGAGAATGAGAGAGAAAGAGAATATGAGAAAGAGAGAAAGAGAGAAAATGAGAGAGAGAGAGAGAAAGAGAGAAATCAGAGGGAGAGAGAGAGAGAGAGAGAGAATGAGAGTGAGAGAGAGAATGACAGAGATAATGAGAGGGAAAGAAAGAGATAAATCAGATGGAGAGCGAGAGAGAGAATGAGAGAGAATGAGAGAGAGAATAAGAGAGAAAGAAAGAGGGAAAATGAGAGAGAGCGAGAAAGAGAGAAAATGAGAGAATGAGAGAGAGAAAGAGGGAAATCAGAGGGAGAGAGAGAATGAGAGAGAGAGAGAGAAAATGAGAGAGAGAGAAATAAGTGAAAGAAAAGTGTGAGATAGAGAGAGAGTGAATGAGCGAGACAGAATGAGAGAGAGAGAATGAGAGAGAGCGAATGAGAGAGAGCTAGAATGAGAGAGAAAGAGAGAAAGAGAGAAAATGAGAGAGAGAGAGAATGAGAGAGAGAATGAGAGACAGGGAGAGAAAATGAGAGAGAGAGAAATGAGAGAAAGAAAAATGTGAGATAGAGAGAGAATGAGAGAGAGAATGAGAGGGAGAGAGAATGAGAGAGAGAGAGAAAGAGAGAGAATGAGAGAGAGAGAAAATGAGAGAGCGAAAGAGATAAAATAAGACAAAGAGAGAGAATGAGGGAGAGAGAAAGATAGAAATAGAGAGCGAGAGAGAGAGAGAATGAGACAGAATGAGAGAGAGAGAGAAAATGAGAGAGAGAGAGAAATGAGCGAAAGAAAAATGTGAGATAGGGAGAGAGAATGAGAGAGAGAGAAAGACAGGGAATGAGAGAGAGAGAATGAGAGAGTGAGAGAGAGAAAATGAGAGTGAGAGACAGAATGAGAAAATGAGATAGGGAGAGAGAATGAGAGAGAGAGAGAAAGAGAGAGACAGAAAATGAGATAGTGAGAGAGAGAATGAGTGAGTGAATGAGAGGGAAAGAAATAGAGAAATCAGAGGGAGAGCAAGAGAGAGAATGAGAGAGGATGAGAGAGAGAGAATGAGGGAGAAAGAAAGAGAGAAAATGAGAGAGAGAGAAATAGAGAAAATGGGAGACAGAGAGAGAATGAGAGAGAAAGAGAGAAATCAGAGGGAGAGAGAGAGAATGAGATTGAATGAGACAGAGTGAGAGAGAGAGAGAAAATGAGAGAGAGAGAGAAATGAGAGAAAGAAAAATGTGAGACAGAGAGAGAGAGCGAACGAGAGAGAGGTAATGAGAGAGAGAGAGAGAATGAGAGAGAGAGAGTGAGAGAGAGGTAGAATGAGAGAGAGACAGAAAGAGAGAAAATGAGAGAGAGAGAGAATGAGAGAGAGAATGAGAGAGAGAGAAAGAGAGAAATCAGAGATAGGGAGAGAGAGAGAGAGAATGAGAGAGAATGAGAGAGAGAGAGAGAAAAAAGAGAGGGAGAGAGAGAATGAGAGAGAGTGAGGGAGAGAGAATGAGAGAGTGAGAGAGAATGAGAGTGAGAGAAAAATTGAGAGAGAGAATGTGAGAGAGAGAGAGAGACAATGAGAGAGAGAGAATGAGAGAGAGAGAGAAGGAAAGAGAATGAGAGAGAGAGAAAATGAGAGAGTGAGAGAGAGAATGAGAGAGAGGATGAGAGGGAAAGAAAGAGATGAATCAGATGGAGAGCGAGATAGAGAATGAGGGAGAATGAGAGAGAGAATAAGAGAGAAAGAGGGCAAATGAGAGAGAGCGAGAAAGAGAGAAAATGAGAGAATGAGAGAGAGGGAAAGAGAGAAATCAGAGGGAGAGAGAGAGAATGAGAGAGAGAGAGAAGATGAGAGAGAGAGAAATAAGAGAAAGAAAAGTGTTAGATAGAGAGAGAGTGAATGAGCGAGACAGAATGAGAGAGCAAGAGAGAATGAGAGAGAGAGAATGAGAGATAGCTAGAATGAGAGAGTGAAGAGAAAGAGAGAAAATGAGATAGAGGGAGAATGAGAGAGAGAATGAGAGACAGGGAGAGAAAATGAGAGAGAGAAAGAATGAGAGAGAGAGAATGAGAGAGTTGGAGAGGAAATGAGAGAGTGAGAGACAGAATGAGAAAATGAGATAGGGAGAGAAATTGAGAGAGAGAGAGAGAAAATGAGACAGTCAGAGAGAGAATGAGAGAGAGAATGAGAGGGAAAGAAAGAGAGAAAATGAGTGAGAGAGAAAGAGAGAAAATGAGAGACAGAGAGAGAATGAGAGAGAGAGAAAGAGAGAAATCAGAGGGAGAGAATGAGAGAGAGAATGAGAGAGAGAGAAAGAGAGAAATCAGAGGGAGGGAGAGAGAGACAGAGAATTAGAGAGAATGGGAGAGAGAGAGAAAAATGAGAGAGAGAAATAGAGAGAGAGAGAAATAGAGAAAATGAGAGACAGAGAGAGAATGATGGAGAGAGAAAGAGTGAAATCAGAGGGAGAGAGAGAGAATGAGAGAGAATGTGTCAGAATGAGAGAGAGAGAGAAAACAAGAGAAAGAGAGAGAAAAGAGCGAAAGAAGAATGTGAGATAGAGAGCGAATGAGAGAGAGAATGAGAGAGAGAGAGAGAGAAAAAGAGAGAATGAGAGAGAAATAAAGAGAGATAATGAGAGAGAGAGAAAGAGAGAAAATGAGAGACAGAGAGAGAATGAGAGAGAAAGAGAGAAAATGAGATAGAGGGAGAATGAGAGAGAGAATGAGAGACAGAGAGAAAAGGAGAGAGAGAAGGAATGAGAGAGAGAGAATGAGAGAGTTGGAGAGGAAATGAGAGAGTGAGAGACAGAATGAGAAAATGAGATACGGAGAGAGAATGAGAGAGAGAGAGAGAGAGAAAATGAGACAGTCAGAGAGGGAATGAGAGAGAGAATGAGAGGGAAAGAAAGAGAGAAAATGAGTGAGAGAGAAAGAGAGAAAATGAGAGGCAGAGAGAGAATGAGAGAGAGAGAAATAAAGAATTCAGAGGGAGAGAATGAGTCAGAATGAGAGAGAGAGAGAAAACAAGAGAAAGAGAGAGAAATGAGCGAAAGAAAAATGTGAGATAGATAGCGAATGAGAGAGAGAATGAGAGAGAGAGAGAATGAGAGAGAATGAGAGAGCGAGAGAAAGAGAGAAATCAGAGCGAGAGAGAGAGAGAGAGAGAGGATGAGAGAGTGAGAGAGGGAATGAGAGAGAGAATGAGAGGGAAAGAAAGAGATAAATCAGATGGAGAGCGAGGGAGAGAATGAGAGAGAATGAGAGAGAATGAGAGAGAAAGAAAGAGGGAAAATGAGGGAGAGTTTGAAAGAGAGAAAATGAGAGAATGAGAGAGAGAGAAAGAGAGAAATCAGAGGGAGAGAGAGAATGAGAGAGAGAAAATGAGAGAGAGAAATAAGTGAAAGAAAAGTGTGAGATAGAGAGAGAGTGAATGAGCGAGACAGAATGAGAGAGAGAGAGAATGAGAGAGAGCGAATGAGAGAGAGCTAGAATGAGAGAGAAAGAGAGAAAGAGAGAAAATGAGAGAGAGAGAGAAAGAGAGAAAATGAGACACAGAGAGAGAATGAGGGAGAGAGAAAGATAGAAATAGAGAGCGAGAGAGAGAGAATGAGACAGAATGAGAGAGAGAGAGAAATTGAGAGACAGAGAGAGAAATGAGCGAAAGAAAAATGTGAGATAGGGAGAGAGAATGAGAGAGAGAGAAAGACAGAGAATGAGAGAGAATGAGAGAGTGGGAGAGAGATTGAGAGAGAGAGAGAGAGAGAATGATAGAGAGAAAGAATGAGAGAGAGAGAATGAGAGAGAGAGAGAAAATGAGAGAGTGAGAGAGAGAATGAGAGAGAGAATGAGAGGGAAAGAAAGAGATGAATCAGATGGAGAGCGAGAGAGTGAATGAGGGAGAATGAGAGAGAGAATAAGAGAGAAAGAAAGAGGGAAAATGAGAGAGAGCGAGAAAGAGAGAAAATGAGAGAATGAGAGAGAGAGAAATCAGAGGGAGAGAGAGAATGAGAGAGAGAGAGAAAATGAGAGAGAGAGAAATAAGAGAAAGAAAAGTGTGAGATAGAGAGAGAGTGAATGAGCGAGACAGAATGAGAGAGAGAGAGAAAGAGAGAAATCAGAGGGAGAGAGAGCGAGAGAGAGAGAAAATGAGAGAGAGAATAAGAGAGAAAGAAAGAGGGAAAATGAGAGAGTGTGAGAAAGAGAGAAAATGAGAGAATGAGAGAGAGAGAGAAAGAGAGAAATCAGAGGGAGAGAGAGAATGAGAGAGGGAGAGAGAAAATGAGAGAGAGAGAAATAAGTGAAAGAAAAGTGTGAGATAGAGAGAGAGTGAATGAGCGAGACAGAATGAGAATGAGAGAGAATGAGAGAGAGCGAATGAGAGAGAGCTAGAATGAGAGAGAAAGAGAGAAAGAGAGAAAATGAGAGAGAGAGAATAAGAGAGAGAATGAGAGTCGGGAGAGAAAATGAGAGAGAGAGAAATGAGAGAAAGAAAAATGTGAGATAGAGAGAGAGAGAATGAGAGAGAGAATGAGAGAGAGAGAGAATGAGAGAGAGAGAAAGAGAGAGAATGAGAGAGAGAAAATGAGAGTGAGAAAGAGAGAAAATGAGACACATAGAGAGAATGAGGCAGAGAGAAAGATAGAAATAGAGAGCGAGAGAGAGAATGAGACAGAATGAGAGAGAGAGAGAAAATGAGAGAGAGAGAGAAATGAGCGAAAGAAAAATGTGAGATAGGGAGAGAGAATGAGAGAGAGAGAAAGACAGAGAATGAGAGAGAAGGAGAGAGATTGAGAGAGCGAGAGAGAGAGAATGATAGAGAAAAAGAATGAGAGAGAGAGAATGAGAGAGAGAGAGAAAATGAGAGTGAGAGACAGAATGAGAAAATGAGATAGGGAGAGAGAATGAGAGAGAGAGAGAAAGAGAGAGACAGAAAATGAGATAGTGAGAGAGAGAATGAGAGAGTGAATGAGAGGGAAAGAAGTGGAGAAATCAGAGGGAGGGCAAGAGAGAGAATGAGAGAGAATGAGAGAGAATGAGAGAGAGAGAATGAGGGAGAAAGAAAGAGAGAAAATTGAGAGAGAGAGAAAGAGAGAAATCAGAGGGAGAGAGAGAGAATGAGATTGAATGAGACAGAATGAGAGAGACAGAGAAAAAATGAGAGAGGGTGAGAAATGAGAGAAAGAAAAATGTGAGATAGAGAGAGAGAGCGAACGGGAGAGGGAATGTAAGAGAGAGATAGAATGAGAGAGAGAGAGAATAAGAGAGAGGTAGAATGAGAGAGAGACAGAAAGAGAGAAAATGAGAGAGAGAGAATGAGAGAGAGAATGAGAGAGAGAGAAAGAGAGAAATCAGAGATAGGGAGAGAGAGAGAGAATGAGAGAGAATGAGAGAGAGAGAGAAAGAAGAGAGGGAGAGAGAGAATGAGAGAGAGAGTGAGTGAGAGCGAATGAGAGAGTGAGAGACAATGAGAGAGAGAGAATGAGAGAGAGAGAAGGAGAGAGAATGAGAGAGAGAGAGAAAATGAGAGAGTGAGAGAGAGAATGAGAGAGAGAATGAGAGGGAAAGAAAGAGATAAATCAGATGGAGAGCGAGAGAGAGAATGAGGGAGAATGAGAGAGAGAGAATAAGAGAGAAAGAAAGAGGGACAATGAGAGAGAGCGAGAAAGAGAGAAAATGAGAGAATGAGAGAGAGAGAGAAAGAGAGAAATCAGAGGGAGAGAAAGAGAATGAGAGAGAGAGAAAATGAGAGAGAGAGAAAGAAGAGAAAGAAAAGTGTGAGATAGAGAGAGAGTGAATGAGCGAGACAGAATGAGAGAGAGAGAGAATGAGAGAGAGCGAATGAGAGAGAGCTAGAATGAGAGAGAAAGAGAGAAAGAGAGAAAATGAGAGAGAGAGAGAATGAGAGAGAGAATGAGAGACAGGGAGAGAAAATGAGAGAGAGAGAATGAGAGAGAGCTAGAATGAGAGAGTGAGAGAGAAAGAGAGAAAATGTGATAGAGGGAGAATGAGAGAGAGAATGAGAGACAGGGAGAGAAAATGAGAGAGAGAAAGAATGAGAGAGAGAGAATGAGAGGGTTGGAGAGGAAATGAGAGAGTGAGAGACAGAATGAGAAAATGCGATAGGGAGAGAGAATGAGAGAGAGAGAGAGAGAGAAAATGAGACAGTCAGAGAGAGAATGAGAGAGAGAATGAGAGGGAAAGAATGAGAGAAAATGAGAGACAGAGAGAGAATGAGAGAGAGAGAAAGAGAGAAATCAGAGGGAGTGAGAGAGAGACTGAGAATTAGAGAGAATGAGAGAGAGAGAGAAAAATGAGAGAGAGAAAAAGAGAGAGAGAGAAAGAGAGAAAATGAGAGACAGAGAGAGAATGATGGAGAGAGAAAGAGAGAAATCAGAGGGAGAGAGAGAGAATGAATGAGGGAGAATGAGAGAGAGAGAATAAGAGAGAAAGAAAGAGGGACAATGAGAGAGAGCGAGAAAGAGAGAAAATGAGAGAATGAGAGAGAGAGAGAAAGAGAGAAATCAGAGGGAGAGAAAGAGAATGAGAGAGAGAGAAAATGAGAGAGAGAGAAAGAAGAGAAAGAAAAGTGTGAGATAGAGAGAGAGTGAATGAGCGAGACAGAATGAGAGAGAGAGAGAATGAGAGAGAGAGAATGAGAGAGAGCTAGAATGAGAGAGTGAGAGAGAAAGAGAGAAAATGTGATAGAGGGAGAATGAGAGAGAGAATGAGAGACAGGGAGAGAAAATGAGAGAGAGAAAGAATGAGAGAGAGAGAATGAGAGGGTTGGAGAGGAAATGAGAGAGTGAGAGACAGAATGAGAAAATGAGATAGGGAGAGAGAATGAGAGAGAGAGAGAGAGAGAGAGAAAATGAGACAGTCAGAGAGAGAATGAGAGAGAGAATGAGAGGGAAAGAATGAGAGAAAATGAGAGACAGAGAGAGAATGAGAGAGAGAGAAAGAGAGAAATCAGAGGGAGTGAGAGAGAGACTGAGAATTAGAGAGAATGAGAGAGAGAGAGAAAAATGAGAGAGAGAAAAAGAGAGAGAGAGAAAGAGAGAAAATGAGAGACAGAGAGAGAATGATGGAGAGAGAAAGAGAGAAATCAGAGGGAGAGAGAGAGAATGAGAGAGAATGAGTCAGAATGAGAGAGAGAGAAAACAAGAGAAAGAGAGAGAAATCAGCGAAAGAAAAATGTGAGATAGAGAGCGAATGAGAGAGAGAATGAGAGAGAGAGAGAGAATGAGAGAGAATGAGAGAAATAAAGAGAGAAAATGAGAGAGAGAGAAAGAGAGAAAATGAGAGACAGAGAGAGAATGAGAGAGAGAGAAATCAGAGGGAGAGAGAGAGAATGAGAGAGAATGAGACAGAATGAGAGAGAGAAAATGAGAGAGAGAGAGAGAGAAATGAGAGAAAGAGAAATGTGAGATAGAGAGAGAGTGAATGAGAGAGAGAATGAGAGAGAAAGAGAATATGAGAGAGAGAGAGAAAGAGAGAATTCAGAGGGGGAGAGAGAGATGGAGAGAAAATGAGAGAGAGCGAATGAGAGAGTGAGAGAGAGAGAGAATGAAAGAGTTAGAGAGAATGAGAGAGAGAGAGAAAGAGAGAAAAGGAGAGAGAAAGAGGGGAATCAGAGGGAGAGATAGAGAGAGAGTGAATGCGAGAGAATGAGAGTGAGAGAGAATGAGAGACAGGGAGAGAAATGAGAGAGACAGAGAGAAATGAGAGAAAGAAAAATCTGACATAGAGAGAGAGCGAATGAGAGTGAGAGTATGAGAGAGAGAGAGAAAATGAGAGAGAGAGAGAAGATGCCAGAGAGAGAGAAATTAAGATGGAGGGAGAAAAAATGAGAGAAAGAGAGATAAAGAGAGACACTGATAGCAAGAAATTAAGATAGAGAGAGAAAGAAAATGAGAGAGAGAGAAAGAGAGAGGGAGAGATAGAGAGAATGAGAGAGAGAGAATGACAAAGATAGAAAGAGAGAAAATGAAAGAGAGAGAGAGATAATGAGAGACAGAGAGAGAAAGAGCGAGGGAGAGAGACAGAGAATGAGAGAGAGTGAAAGAGAGAAAATGTGAGACAGAGAGAGAATGAGAAAGAGAGAAAGAGAGAAATCTGAGGGAGGGAGAGAGAATGAGAGAGAATGAGACAGAATGAGTGAGAGAGAGAAAATGAGAGAGAGAGAGAAAGAGAAATGAGAGAAAGAAAATTGTGAGATAGAGAGAGAGTGAATGAGAGAGTGAATGAGAGAGAGAGAGAATGAGAGAGAGTGAGAAAGAGAGAAAATGAGAGAGAGAAAAAGAGAAAAATCAAAGGGAGAGAAAGAGACTGAGAGAGAATGACAGAGAATGAGAGTGAGAGAAATCTGAGAGAGAGAGAGAAATGAGAGAAAGAAAAATGTGACATAGAGAGAGAACAAATGAGAGAGCGAGAATGAGAGAAAGAGAGAAAATGAGAGAAAGAGAGAAAAATTAAGTTAGAGAGAGAAAAAAATGAGAGAGAGAGAGAAAGAGAGAGGGAGAGATAAAGAGAATGAGAGAGAGAGAATGACAAAGGTAGAAAGAGAGTAATTGAGAGAGAGAGTGAGAGAGAATGAGAGAGGGAGAGAGAGAGAGGATGAGAGAGAAAGAGAATGAGGGAGAGAGAGAAAGAGAGCAAATGAGAGAGAAAGAGAAAGAGAGAACAAGAGAGAGAGACAGCGAATGAGAGGGAGAGCGAGTGAAATCAGAGGGATAGAGAGAGAATGAGAGAGAAAGAGAGAGAGAGAGAATGAGGGAGAGAGAGAAATGACAGAAAGAATAATGTGAGACAGAGAGAGAGCAAATGAGAGAGAAAATGAGAGAGAGAGGTAAAATGAAAGAGAGAGAGAGAGAAATTATGATAGAGAGAGAAAAAATGAGAGAGAAAAAATGAGTGAAAGAGATAAAATGAGGGACACTGATAGTGAGAAATTAAGATAGAGAGAGAAAGAAAATGAGAGAGAGAGAGAGAGAGAAAGGGAGAGGGAGAGATAGAGAGATTGAGAGTGAGAGAGAATGACAAAGATAGAAAGAGAGAAAATGAGAGAGAGAGAGAATGAGAGAGAGAGAAAGAGAGATAGAGAGAGAGAGGGTGAGAGAGAGAATGAGAGAGAGAGAAAGAGAGCAAATGAGAGAGAAAGAGAAAGATAGAACATGAGAAAGAGAGAGACAGAATGAGAGAGAGAGAGCGAGTGAAATCAGAGGGAGAGAGAGAGAGAATGAGACAGAAAGAGAGAGAGAGAGAGAATGACAGAGAGAGAGAACTGAGAGAAAGAATAATGTGAGATAGAGAGAGAGTGAATGAGAGAGAAAATGAGAGAGAGAGAAAATGACAGAGAATAATTGTGAGAAATTAAGATAGAGAAAGAAAAGGAGAGAGAAAAAAATGAGAGAGAGAGAATGAGAGAGAGAGAGAGAAAAAGGAGAGAGAGAGACAATGAGAGAGAGAGAGAGAATGAGAGAGTGAGAGAGAATGAGAGTGAGAGAAAGATTGAGAGAGAGAATGTGAGAGAGAGAGAGACAATAAGAGAGAGAGAGAATGAGAGAGAGAAAGAAGGAGAGAGAATGAGAGAGAGAGAGAAAATGAGAGAGAGAGAGAAAATGAGAGAGAGAATGAGAGGGAAAGAAAGAGATAAATCAGATGGAGAGCGAGAGAGAGAATGAGAGAGAAAGAAAGAGGGAAAATGAGAGAGAGCGAGAAAGAGCGAAAATGAGAGAATGAGAGAGAGAAATCAGAGGGAGAGAGAGAATGAGAGAGAAAGAGAGAATGAGAGAGAGAATGAGAGGGAAAGAAAGTGAGAAATCAGAGGGAGAGTGAGACAGAGAATGAGAGAGAATGAGAGAGAGAGAATGAGAGAAATCAGAGGGAGAGAGAGAATGAGTTTGAATGAGACAGAATGAGAGAAAGAGAGAAAATGAGAGAGAGAGAAATGAGAGAAAGAAAAATGAGAGATAGAGAGAGAGAGTGAACGAGAGAGAGGGAATGAGAGAGAGAGAGAATGAGAGAGAAAGAAAGAGGGAAAATGAGAGAGAGCGAGAAAGAGCAAAAATGAGAGAATGAGAGAGAGAGAAAGAGAGAAATCAGAGGGAGAGAGAGAATGAGAGAGAAAGAGAGAGAATGAGAGAGAGAGAAATAAGAGAAAGAAAAGTGTGAGATAGAGACAGAGCGAATGAGCAAGACAGAATGAGAGAGAGAGAATGAGAGAGAGAGAATGAGAGAGAGCTAGAATGAGAGAGAGAGAGAAAGAGAGAAAATGAGAGAGAGAATGAGAGAGAGAGAATGAGAGACAGAGAGAGAAAATGAGAGAGAGACAGAATGAGAGAGAGAGAATGAGAGAGTGGGAGAGAGATTGAGAGAGAGAGAGAATGATAGAGAGAAAGAATGAGAGAGAGAGAATGAGAGAGAGAGATAGGAAATGAGAGAGTGAGAGTCAGAATGAGAAAATGAGATAGGGAGAGAGAATGAGCGAGAGAGAGAGAGAGAAAAAAATGAGACTGTCAGAGAGAGAATGAGAGAGAGAATGAGAGAGAGAAAGAATGAGTGAGAGAGAATGAGAGAGAGAGAGAGCAAAAATGAGAGAGTGAGAGACAGAATGAGAAAATGAGATAGGGAGAGAGAATGAGAGAGAGAGAGAGAGAGAATGAGAGAGTCAGAGAGAGAATGAGAGAGAGAATGAGAGGGAAAGAAAGAGAGAAATCAGAGGGAGAGCGAGAGAGAGAATGAGAGAGAATGAGAGAGAGAGAGAATGAGAGAAATCAGAGGGAGAGAGAGAATGAGATTGAATGAGACAGAATGAGAGAAAGAGAGAAAATGAGAGAGAGAGAAATGAGAGAAAGAAAAATGAGAGATAGAGAGAGAGAGTGAATGAGAGAGAGGGAATGAGAGAGAGAGAGAATGAGAGAGAGAGAGAATGAGAGAGAGAGAGAATGAGAGAGAGCTAGAATGACAGACAGAGAGAAAGAGAGAATATGAGATAGTGAGAATGAGAGAGAGAGAAAGAGATAAATCAGAGGGAGGGAGAGAGAGAGCGAATGAGAGAGAATGAGACAGAATGAGAGAGAGAGAGCAAATGAGATAGAGAGAGAGAAATGAGAGAAAGAAAAATGTGAGACAGAGAGAGAGTGAATGAGAGAGAGAATGAGAGAGAGAGAACGAGAGAGAGAGAAAGAGAGAAAATGAGAGAGAGAGAAAAAGAGAGAAATCAGAGGGAGAGAGAGAGAGAGAATGGGAGAGAATGTGAGTGAGAGAAAATGAAAGAGAGAGAGAAATGAGAGAAAGAAAAATGTGACATAGAGAGAGAGCGAATGAGAGAGAGAGAATGAGAGAGAGAGACAAAAAATGAGAGAGAGAAAATGACAGCGAGAGAGAGAAATTAAGATAGAGAGAGAAACAAATGAGAGAAAAAGAGAAAATGTTAGACACTGATAGTGAGAAATTAAGATAGAGAGAGAAAGAAAGTGAGAGAGAGAGAGAAAGAGAGAGGGAGAGATAGAGAGAATGAGAGAGAGAATGACAAAGATAGAAAGAGAGAGAATGAGTGAGAGAGAGAGAATGAGAGAGAGAGAGAATGAGAGAGAGAATGAGAGACAGAGAGAGAAAATGAGAGAGAGAGAGAATGAGAGAGAGAGAATGAGAGAGTGGGAGAGAGATTGAGAGAGAGAGAGTGACAGGGAGAAAGAATGAGAGAGAGAGAATGAGAGAGAGAGAGGAAATAAGAGAGTGAGAGTCAGAATGTGAAAATGAGATATGGAGAGAGAATGAGAGAGAGAGAGAGAAAAAATGAGACAGTTGGAGAGAGAATGAGAGAGAGAATGAGAGGGAAAGAAATAGAGAAATCAGAGGGAGAGCGAGAGAGAGAATGAGAGAGACAGAGAGAGAATGAGAGAGAATGAGAGAGAGAGAGAATGAGAGAAATCAGAGGGAGAGAGAGAATGAGATTGAATGAGACAGAATGAGAGAAAGAGAGAAAATGAGAGAGAGAGAAATGAGAGAAAGAAAAATGAGAGATAGAGAGAGAGAGTGAATGAGAGAGAGGGAATGAGAGAGAGAGAGAATGAGAGAGAGAGAGAATGAGAGAGAGAGAGAATGAGAGAGAGCTAGAATGACAGACAGAGAGAAAGAGAGAATATGAGATAGTGAGAATGAGAGAGAGAGAAAGAGATAAATCAGAGGGAGGGAGAGAGAGAGCGAATGAGAGAGAATGAGACAGAATGAGAGAGAGAGAGCAAATGAGATAGAGAGAGAGAAATGAGAGAAAGAAAAATGTGAGACAGAGAGAGAGTGAATGAGAGAGAGAATGAGAGAGAGAGAACGAGAGAGAGAGAAAGAGAGAAAATGAGAGAGAGAGAAAAAGAGAGAAATCAGAGGGAGAGAGAGAGAGAATGGGAGAGAATGTGAGTGAGAGAAAATGAAAGAGAGAGAGAAATGAGAGAAAGAAAAATGTGACATAGAGAGAGAGCGAATGAGAGAGAGAGAATGAGAGAGAGAGACAAAAAATGAGAGAGAGAAAATGACAGCGAGAGAGAGAAATTAAGATAGAGAGAGAAACAAATGAGAGAAAAAGAGAAAATGTTAGACACTGATAGTGAGAAATTAAGATAGAGAGAGAAAGAAAGTGAGAGAGAGAGAGAAAGAGAGAGGGAGAGATAGAGAGAATGAGAGAGAGAATGACAAAGATAGAAAGAGAGAGAATGAGTGAGAGAGAGAGAATGAGAGAGAGAGAGAATGAGAGAGAGAATGAGAGACAGAGAGAGAAAATGAGAGAGAGAGAGAATGAGAGAGAGAGAATGAGAGAGTGGGAGAGAGATTGAGAGAGAGAGAGTGATAGGGAGAAAGAATGAGAGAGAGAGAATGAGAGAGAGAGAGGAAATAAGAGAGTGAGAGTCAGAATGTGAAAATGAGATATGGAGAGAGAATGAGAGAGAGAGAGAGAAAATGAAACAGTCAGAGAGAGAATGAGAGAGAGAATGAGAGGGAAAGAAATAGAGAAATCAGAGGGAGAGCGAGAGAGAGAATGAGAGAGACAGAGAGAGAATGAGAGAGAAAGAAAGAGAGAAAATGAGAGAGAGACAATGAGAGAGTGGGAGAGAGATTGAGAGAGAGAGAGAGAATGATAGAGAGAAAGAATGAGAAAGAGAGAATGAGAGAGAGAGAGAAAGAGAAGAAATGAGAGGGTGAAAGACAGAATGAGAAAATAAGATAGGGAGAGAGAATGAGAGGGAGAGAGAGAGAGAAATCAGAGGGAGAGAGAAAGACATTGAAAGAGTAAGAGAGAATGAGAGTGAGTGAAAGATTAAGACAGAGAATGTTTGCGAGAGAGAGAGAGAGAGAATGAGAGAGAGCTAGAATGAGAGAGAGAGAGATGGAGAGAAAATGACAGCGAGAGAGAATGAGAGAGAGAATGAGAAAAGGAAAGAGAGAGAGAATGAGAGAGAGAGAGAGAAAGAGAGAGGGAGAGAGAGAGAATGAGAGAGAGAAAGAGAATGAGAGCTTGAGAGAGAATGAATGAGAGAAAGATTGAGGGTGAGAATGTGAGAGAGAGAGAGAGACAATGAGAGACAGAGAATGAGAGAGATAAAGAATGAGAGAGTGAAAGAGAGAAAATGAAAGAGTGAGCGAATGAGTGAGAAAATGAGAGAGAGAAAGAATGAGAGAGAGTATGAGAGAGAAAGAAAGAGAGATATCAGAGGGAGAGTGAGAGAGAATGAGGGAGAATGAGAGAGAGAGAGAGAAAATGAGAGAGAGAGAAAATGATGGAGCGAGATAGAGAGCAATTAAGATAGAGAGAGAACGAAAATGAGATTGAGAAAAAAATGAGAGAGCGAGAGAATGAGAGAGAGAGTGAATGAGAGAGAGCTAGAATGAGAGACAGAGAGAAAGAGAGAAAATGAGATAGTGAGAATGAGAGAGAGAGAAAGAGATAAATCAGAGGGAGGGAGAGAGAGAGAGAGAGAGAGAGAGAATGAGAGAGGGAAAGAGAAAGACATTGAGAGAGTAAGAGAGAATGAGAGTGAGTGAAAGATTAAGACAGAGAATGTTTGAGAGAGAGAGAGAATGAGAGAGAGAAAGAATGAGTGAGAGAGAATGAGAGAGAGAGAGCAAAAATGAGAGAGTGAGAGACAGAATGAGAAAATGAGATAGGGAGAGAGAATGAGAGAGAATGAGAGAATGAGAGTGTCAGAGAGAGAATGAGAGAGAGAATGAGAGGGAAAGAAAGAGAGAAATCAGAGGCAGAGCGAGAGAGAGAACGAGAGAGAATGAGAGAGAATGAGAGAGAAACAATGAGACAAAATGAGAGACAGAGAAAGAATGAGAGAGAGAGAGAAAATGAGAGAGAGAGAAATGAGAGAAAGAAAAATGAGAGATAGAGAAAGAGCGAATGAGAGAGAGGGAATGAGAGAGAGATAGAGAATGAGAGAGAGAGAGAATGAGAGAGAGCTAGAATGAGAGAGAGCTAGAATGAGAGACAGAGAGAAAGAGATAAAATGAGATAGTGAGAATGAGAGAGAGAGAAAGAGATAAATCAGAGGGAGGGAGAGAGAGAGAATGAGAGAGAATGAGTCAGAATGAGAGAGAATGAGAGAGAGAGAAAACGAGAGAAAGAGAGAGAAATGAGCGAAAGAAAAATGTGAGATAGAAAGAGAGTGAATGAGAGAGAGAATGAGAGAGAGAGAGAATGAGAGAGAGAGAAAGAGAGAATGAGAGAGAATGAGAGAGAAAGAAAGAGAGAAAATGAGACAGAGAGAAAGAGAGAAAATGAGAGACAGAGAGCGAATGAGAGAGAGAGAAATCAGAGGGAGAGAGAGAGAATGAGAGAGAATGAGACAGAATGAGAGAGAGAGAGAAAATGAGAGAGAGACAGAGAGAGAATGAGAGAGAGAAATAAGAGAAAGAAAAATGTGAGATAGAGAGAGAGCGAATGAGCGAGACAGAATGAGGGAGAGAGAGAGAACTGACAGAGAGAGAGAGAATGAGAGATAGCTAGAATGAGAGAGTGAGAGAAAGAGAGAAAATGCGAGAGAGAGAGAATGAGAGAGAAAGAGAGAGGGAGAGAGAGAGAATGAGAGAGAGAGAGAAAGAGAGAGCGAGTGAGAGAGAGAGACTGAGAGAGAGAGAATGAGAGAGAGAAAGAATGAGAGAGAGAAACAGAGAAAATGAGAGAGAGAGAGAGAATGAGAGAAAGAAAAATGTGAGATAGAGAGAGAGCGGATGAGAGCGAAAATGAAAGAGAGAGAAAATGAGAGAGAAAGATTGAGAGAAAGAAAAGGAGAGATAGAAAAAATGAGACAGAGAGAAAGACAGAGAGAGAGAAAAAGAGAGGGAGAGAGAGAATGAGACAGAGAGAGAGAGAATGATAGAGTGAGAGAGAATGAGAGTGAGAGAAAGATTGAGAGAGAGAATGTGAGAGAGAGAGAGCCAATGAGAGACAGAGAATGAGAGAGAGAAAGGAGAGAGAATGAGAGAGAGAGAGAGAGAAAATGAGAGAGTGAGAGAGAGAATGAGAAAATGAGATAGAGAGAGAATGAGAGAGAGAGAGAGAGAATGAGAGAGGGAGAGAGAAAATGAGAGAGTCAGAGAGAGAATGAGAGAGAGAATGAGAAGGAAAGAAAGAGATAAATCAGACGGAGAGCGAGAGAGAGAATGAAAGAGAATGAGAGAGAGAATGAGAAGGAAAGAAAGAGATAAATCAGACGGAGAGCGAGAGAGAGAATGAAAGAGAATGAGAGAGAGAATGAGAGAGAAAAAAGAGAGAAAATGAGAGAAAATGAGAGACAGAGAGAGAATGAGAGAGAGAGAGAAATCAGAGGGTGAGAGAGAGAATGAGAGAGATAGAGAATGAGAGAGAGAGAAATATGAGAAAGAAAAATGTGAGATAGCGAGAGCGAATGAGCGAGACAGAATGAGGTAGAGAGAGAGAATGAGAGAGAGAGAGAATGAGAGAGAGCTAGAATGAGAGAGAGAGAGAAAGAGAGAAAATGAGAGAGAGAGAGAGAAAGAGAGAGAGGGACAGAGAGAAAATGAGAGAGAGAGAAAGAGAGAGGGAGAGAGAGAGACAGAGAGAGAGAGAGAGAGAATGAGAACTAGAGAGAGAATGACAGAGAGAAAGATTTAGAGAGAGGGAATGTGAGAGACAGAGAGACAATGAGAGAAAGAAAAATGTGAGATAGAGGGAGAGTGAACAAGAGAGAGGGATTGAGTGAGAGAGAGAGAATGAGAGAGAGAGAGAATGAGAGAGAGCTAGAATGAGAGAGAGAGAGAAAGAGAGAAAATGAGAGAGAGACAATGAGAGAGTGGGAGAGAGATTGAGAGAGAGAGAGAGAATGATAGAGAGAAAGAATGAGAAAGAGAGAATGAGAGAGAGAGAGAAAGAGAAGAAATGAGAGGGTGAAAGACAGAATGAGAAAATAAGATAGGGAGAGAGAATGAGAGGGAGAGAGAGAGAGAAATCAGAGGGAGAGAGAAAGACATTGAAAGAGTAAGAGAGAATGAGAGTGAGTGAAAGATTAAGACAGAGAATGTTTGCGAGAGAGAGAGAGAGAGAATGAGAGAGAGCTAGAATGAGAGAGAGAGAGATGGAGAGAAAATGACAGCGAGAGAGAATGAGAGAGAGAATGAGAAAAGGAAAGAGAGAGAGAATGAGAGAGAGAGAGAGAAAGAGAGAGGGAGAGAGAGAGAATGAGAGAGAGAAAGAGAATGAGAGCTTGAGAGAGAATGAATGAGAGAAAGATTGAGGGTGAGAATGTGAGAGAGAGAGAGAGACAATGAGAGACAGAGAATGAGAGAGATAAAGAATGAGAGAGTGAAAGAGAGAAAATGAAAGAGTGAGCGAATGAGTGAGAAAATGAGAGAGAGAAAGAATGAGAGAGAGTATGAGAGAGAAAGAAAGAGAGATATCAGAGGGAGAGTGAGAGAGAATGAGGGAGAATGAGAGAGAGAGAGAGAAAATGAGAGAGAGAGAAAATGATGGAGCGAGATAGAGAGCAATTAAGATAGAGAGAGAACGAAAATGAGATTGAGAAAAAAATGAGAGAGCGAGAGAATGAGAGAGAGAGTGAATGAGAGAGAGCTAGAATGAGAGACAGAGAGAAAGAGAGAAAATGAGATAGTGAGAATGAGAGAGAGAGAAAGAGATAAATCAGAGGGAGGGAGAGAGAGAGAGAGAGAGAGAGAGAATGAGAGAGGGAAAGAGAAAGACATTGAGAGAGTAAGAGAGAATGAGAGTGAGTGAAAGATTAAGACAGAGAATGTTTGAGAGAGAGAGAGAATGAGAGAGAGAAAGAATGAGTGAGAGAGAATGAGAGAGAGAGAGCAAAAATGAGAGAGTGAGAGACAGAATGAGAAAATGAGATAGGGAGAGAGAATGAGAGAGAATGAGAGAATGAGAGTGTCAGAGAGAGAATGAGAGAGAGAATGAGAGGGAAAGAAAGAGAGAAATCAGAGGCAGAGCGAGAGAGAGAACGAGAGAGAATGAGAGAGAATGAGAGAGAAACAATGAGACAAAATGAGAGACAGAGAAAGAATGAGAGAGAGAGAGAAAATGAGAGAGAGAGAAATGAGAGAAAGAAAAATGAGAGATAGAGAAAGAGCGAATGAGAGAGAGGGAATGAGAGAGAGATAGAGAATGAGAGAGAGAGAGAATGAGAGAGAGCTAGAATGAGAGAGAGCTAGAATGAGAGACAGAGAGAAAGAGATAAAATGAGATAGTGAGAATGAGAGAGAGAGAAAGAGATAAATCAGAGGGAGGGAGAGAGAGAGAATGAGAGAGAATGAGTCAGAATGAGAGAGAATGAGAGAGAGAGAAAACGAGAGAAAGAGAGAGAAATGAGCGAAAGAAAAATGTGAGATAGAAAGAGAGTGAATGAGAGAGAGAATGAGAGAGAGAGAGAATGAGAGAGAGAGAAAGAGAGAATGAGAGAGAATGAGAGAGAAAGAAAGAGAGAAAATGAGACAGAGAGAAAGAGAGAAAATGAGAGACAGAGAGCGAATGAGAGAGAGAGAAATCAGAGGGAGAGAGAGAGAATGAGAGAGAATGAGACAGAATGAGAGAGAGAGAGAAAATGAGAGAGAGACAGAGAGAGAATGAGAGAGAGAAATAAGAGAAAGAAAAATGTGAGATAGAGAGAGAGCGAATGAGCGAGACAGAATGAGGGAGAGAGAGAGAACTGACAGAGAGAGAGAGAATGAGAGATAGCTAGAATGAGAGAGTGAGAGAAAGAGAGAAAATGCGAGAGAGAGAGAATGAGAGAGAAAGAGAGAGGGAGAGAGAGAGAATGAGAGAGAGAGAGAAAGAGAGAGCGAGTGAGAGAGAGAGACTGAGAGAGAGAGAATGAGAGAGAGAAAGAATGAGAGAGAGAAACAGAGAAAATGAGAGAGAGAGAGAGAATGAGAGAAAGAAAAATGTGAGATAGAGAGAGAGCGGATGAGAGCGAAAATGAAAGAGAGAGAAAATGAGAGAGAAAGATTGAGAGAAAGAAAAGGAGAGATAGAAAAAATGAGACAGAGAGAAAGACAGAGAGAGAGAAAAAGAGAGGGAGAGAGAGAATGAGACAGAGAGAGAGAGAATGATAGAGTGAGAGAGAATGAGAGTGAGAGAAAGATTGAGAGAGAGAATGTGAGAGAGAGAGAGCCAATGAGAGACAGAGAATGAGAGAGAGAAAGGAGAGAGAATGAGAGAGAGAGAGAGAGAAAATGAGAGAGTGAGAGAGAGAATGAGAAAATGAGATAGAGAGAGAATGAGAGAGAGAGAGAGAGAATGAGAGAGGGAGAGAGAAAATGAGAGAGTCAGAGAGAGAATGAGAGAGAGAATGAGAAGGAAAGAAAGAGATAAATCAGACGGAGAGCGAGAGAGAGAATGAAAGAGAATGAGAGAGAGAATGAGAAGGAAAGAAAGAGATAAATCAGACGGAGAGCGAGAGAGAGAATGAAAGAGAATGAGAGAGAGAATGAGAGAGAAAAAAGAGAGAAAATGAGAGAAAATGAGAGACAGAGAGAGAATGAGAGAGA
>JANJGN010000408.1:62500-85000 GCA_026770705.1 Isurus oxyrinchus
CGAAAATGAGAGAGAGAGAGAAAATGAGAGAGAAAGATTGAGAAAAATTAAGATAGAGAGAGAAAGAAAAGGAGAGATAGAAAAAATGAGAGAGAGAGAAAGAGAGAGAGAGAGAAAAAGAGACGGAGAGAGAGAATGAGACAGAGAGAGAGAATGAGAGAGTGAGAGAGAATGAGAGTGAGAGAAAGATTGAGAGAGAGAATGTGAGAGAGAGAGAGAGAGAATGACAGAGAGAGAATGAGAGAGAGAAAGAAGGAGAAAAGAATGAGAGAGAGAGAGAGAATGAGAGAGGGAGAGACGAAATGAGAGTCAGAGAGAGAATAAGAGAGAGAATGAGAGGGAAAGAAAGAGATAAATCAGATGGAGAGCGAGAGACAGAATGAAAGAGAATGAGAGAGAGAATGAGAGAGAAAGAAAGAGAGAAAATGAGAGAGAGTGAATGAGAGAGAGAGAAAGAGAGAAATCAGAGGGTGAGAGAGAGAATGAGAGAGAGAGTGAATGAGAGAGAGCGAGAATGAGAGAGAGAGAGAAAGAGAAAGATTGAGAGAAATTAAGATAGAGAGAGAAAGAAAAGGAGAGATAGAAAGAGAGAGAGAGAGAGAAAAAGAGAGGAAGAGAGAGAATGAGACAGAGAGAGAGAGAGAGAATGAGAGAGTGAGAGAGAATGAGAGTGAGAGAAAGATTGAGAAAGAGATTGTGAGAGAGAGAGAGACAATGAGAGAGAGAGAATGAGAGAGAGAAATAAAGAGAGAGAATGAGAGAGAGAGAGAGAAAATGAGAGAGTGAGAGAGAGAATGAGAAAATGAGATAGGGAGAGAGAATGAGAGAGACAGAGAGAGAGAATGAGAGATGGAGAGAGAAAATGAGAGAGTGAGAGAGAGAATGAGAGAGAGAATGAGAGGGAAAGAAAGAGATAAATCAGACGGAGAGCGAGAGAGAGAATGAAAGAGAATGAGAGAGAGAATGAGAGAGTGAATGAGAGAGAAAGAAAGAGAGAAAATGAGAGAGAGAGAGAATGAGAGAGTGAGAAAGAGAGCAAATGAGAGACAGAGACAGAATGAGAGAGAGAGAAAGACAGAATTCAGAGGGTGAGAGAGAGAATGAGAGACAGAGAAAATGAGAGAGAGAGAAATAAGTGAAAGAAAAATGTGAGATAGAGAGAGAGTGAATGAGCGAGATAGAATGAGGGGTTGAGAGAGTATGAGAGAGAGAGAGAGAATGAGAGAGAGCGAGAATGAGAGAGAGAGAGAAAGAGAGAAAATGAGAGAGAGAGAGAATGAGATAGAGAGAGAGAAAGAGAGAAATCAGTGGGAGAGAGAGAGAGAGAATGAGAGAGAATGAGTCAGAATGAGATGAGAGAGAAAACGAGAGAAAGAGAGAGAAATGAGCGAAAGATAAATGGGAGATAGAGAGAGAGAGCGAATGAGAGAGAGAATGAGAGAGAGAGAGAGAGAATGAGAGAGAATGAGAGAGAAAGAAAGAGAAAGAAAGAGTGAGAAAGAGAGAAAAAGAGAGACAGAGAGCGAATGAGAGAGAGAGAAAAAGAGAGAAATCAGAGGGAGAGAGACAGAATGAGAGAGAATGAGACAGAATGAGAGAGAGAGAAAATGAGAGAGAGAGAGAGAGAGAAATGAGAGAAAGAAAAATGTGAGACAGAGACAGAGTGAATGAGAGAGCGAATGAGAGAGAGAGAGAGAGAGAGAGAGAAAGAGAGAAAATGAGAGAGAGAGAGAAAGAGAGAAATCAGAGGAAGAGGGAGAGAATGAGAGTGAGAGAAAATGAAAGAGAGAGAGAAATGAGAGAAAGAAAAATGTGAGATAGAGAGAGAGCGAATGAGAGAGAGCGAATGAGAGAGAGAGAGAAAATGAGAGAGAGAGAGAGAAAATGACAGAGAGAGAGAAATTAAGATAGAGAGAGAAAAAAATGAGAGAAAAAGAGAAAATGTTGGACAGAAAGAAACAGAGAGAGAGAGAGAGAGAAAGAGAGGGAGAGAGAGAATGGGACAGAGAGAGAGAGAATGAGAGAGTGAGAGAGAATGAGAGTGAGAGAAAGATTGAGAGAGAGAATGTGAGAGAGAGAGAGACAATGAGAGAGAGAGAATGAGAGAGAGAAATGAGAGAGAATGAGAGAGAGAGAGAAAATGAGAGAGTGAGAGAGAGAATGGGAAAATGAGATAGAGAGAGAATGAGAGAGAGAGAGAATGAGAGAGGGAGAGAGAAAATGAGAGAGTCAGAGAGAGAATGAGAGAGAGAATGAGAGGGAAAGAAAGAGATAAATCAGACAGAGAGCGAGAGAGAGAGATTGAAAGAGAATGAGAGAGAGAATGTGAGAGAAAGAAAGAGAGAAAATGAGAGAAAGAGAGAGAAAATGAGAGACAGAAAGAGAATGAGAAAGTGAGAAAGAGAGAAATCAGAGGGAGAGAGAGAGAATGAGAGAGAAAGAGGAAGAGAGCAAATGAGAGACAGAGATAGAATGAGAGAGAGAGAAAGAGAGAAATCAGAGGGTGAGAGAGAGAATGAGAGAGAGAGAGAATGAGAGAGAGAGAAATACGAGAAAGAAAAATGTGAGATAGAGAGAGCGAATGAGCGAGACAGAATGAGGTAGAGAGAGAGAATGAGAGAGAGAGAGAGAGAATGAGAGAGAGAGAGGAAGAGAGAGAAAGAGAGAAAAAGAGAGACAGAGAGCGAATGAGAGAGAGAGAAAAAGAGAGAAATCAGAGGGAGAGAGACAGAATGAGAGAGAATGAGACAGAATGAGAGAGAGAGAGTAAATGAGAGAGAGAGAGAGAGATGAGAGAAAGAAAAATGTGAGACAGAGACAGAGTGAATGAGAGAGCGAATGAGAGAGAGAGAGAGAGAGAAAATGAGAGAGAGAGAGAAAGAGAGAAATCAGAGGGAGAGAAGAAAATGGGAGAGAATGAGAGGGTGAGAAAATGAAAGAGAGAGAGAAATGAGAGAAAGAAAAATGTGACATAGAGAGAGAGCGAATGAGAGAGAGAGAATGAGAGAGAGAGAGAGAAAATGAGAGAGAGAGAGAGAAAATGACAGAGAGAGAGAGAGAGAAATTAAGATAGAGAGAGAAAAAAATGAGAGAAAAAGAGAAAATGTTGGACACTGATAGCGAGAAATTAAGATAGAGAAAGAAAGTGAGAGAGAGAGAGAGAAAGGGAGAGGGAGAGATAGAGAGAATGAGAGAGAGAGAGAATGACAAAGATAGAAAGAGACAAAATGAGTGAGAGAGAGAGAGAGAGAAAATGGGAGAGAGAGAGAAATGACAGAAAGAAAAATGTGAGATAGAGAGATTGAATGAGAGCGAAAATGAGAGAGAGAGAGAAAATGAGAGAAAGATTGAGAGAAATTAAGATAGAGAGAGAAAGAAAAGGAGAGATAGAAAAAAATGAGAGAGAGAGAAACAGAGAGAGAGAGAGAGAAAGAGAGAGAGAGAATGGGACAGAGAGAGAGAGAATGAGAGAGTGAGAAATGAGAGAGAATGAGAGAGTGAGAGAGAATGAGAGTGAGAGAAAGATTGAGAGAGAGAATGTGAGAGAGAGAGAGACAATGAGAGAGAGAGAGAATGAGAGAGAGAAATGAGAGAGAATGAGAGAGAGACAAAATGAGAGAGTGAGAGAGAGAATGAGAAAATGAGATAGAGAGAGAGAATGAGAGAGAGAGAGAATGAGAGAGGGAGAGAGAAAATGAGAGAGTCAGAGAGAGAATGAGAGAGAGAATGAGAGGGAAAGAAAGATAAATCAGACGGAGAGCGAGAGAGAGAATGAAAGAGAATGAGAGAGAGAATGAGAGAGAAAGAAAGAGAGAACATGAGAGTGAGATAGAAAGAGAGAAAATGAGAGACAGAGAGAGAATGAGAGAGTGAGAAAGGGAGAAATCAGAGCGAGAGAGAGAGAATGAGAGAGAGAGAGAAAATGAGAGAGAGAAATAAGAGAAAGAAAAATGTGAGATAGAGAGAGAGCGAATGAGCGAGACAGAATGAGGGAGAGAGAGATAATTGACAGAGAGAGAGAGAATGAGAGATAGCTAGAATGCGAGAGTGAGAGAAAGAGAGAAAATGAGAGAGAGAGAATGAGAGAGAGAGAGAGGGAGAGAGAGAGAATGAGAGAGAGAGAAAGAGAGAGGGAGTGAGAGAGAGAGAATGAGAGAGAGAAAGAATGAGAGAGAGAAACAGAGAAAATGAGAGAGAGAGAGAATGAGAGAAAGATAAATGTGAGATAGAGAGAGAGCGAATGAGAGCGAAAATGAAAGAGAGAGAGAAAATGAGAGAGAAAGATTGAGAGAAATTAAGATACAGAGAGAAAAAAAAGGAGAGATAGAAAAAATGAGACAGAGAGAAAGACAGAGAGAGAGAAAAAGAGAGGGAGAGAGAGACTGAGACAGAGAGAGAAGAATGATAGAGTGAGAGAGAATGAGAGTGAGTGAAAGATTGAGAGAGAGAATGTGAGAGAGAGAGAGACAATAAGAGAGAGAGAATGAGAGAGAGAAAGAAGGAGAGAGAATGAGAGAGAGAGAGAAAATGAGAGAGTGAGAGAGAGAATGAGAAAATGAGATAGAGAGAGAACGAGAGAGAGAGAGAGAATGAGAGAGGGAGAGAGAAAATGAGAGTCAGAGAGAGAATGAGAGAGAGAATGAGAGGGAAAGAAAGAGATAAATCAGACAGAGAGCGAGAGAGAGAGATTGAAAGAGAATGAGAGAGAGAATGTGAGAGAAAGAAAGAGAGAAAATTAGAGAAATAGAGAGAAAATGAGAGACAGAGAGAGAATGAGAGAGTGAGAAAGAGAGAAATCAGAGGGAGAGAGAGAATGAGAGAGAGGGAGAAAGAGAGCAAATGAGAGACAGAGATAGAATGAGAGAGAGAGAAAGAGAGAAATCAGAGGGAGGGAGAGAGAGAGAGGGAGAATGAGAGAGAGAGAAAAAATGAGAGAGAGAGAAAATGAGAGAGAGATAGAGAGAGATTAAGATAGAGAGGGAAAAATGAGATTGAGATAAAAATGAGAGAGAGAGAAAGAGAGAGAGAGAGAATGAGGGAGAGAGAGAGAGAGAATGAGAGAGATAGAAAGAGAAAATGAGAGAGAGAGAGACAGAGAGAAAGAGAGAGAGAGAGACAGAGAGAAACCAGAGGGAGAGGGAGAGAATGAGAGAGAATGAGAGAGAGAGAATGAGACAGAGAGAATGAAGGAGAGAAAAAAATGAGAGAGAGAAAGAAAATGAGAGACGGAGGTAGAGATAATTAAGATAGAGAGAGAAAGAAAATGAGGGAGAGAAAAAGATGAGAGAGAGAGAAAGAGAGTGGGAGGGAGAGAGAATGAGAGAGAGAATGAGAGAGAGAGAGAAAGAGAGCAAATGAAAGACAGAGATAGAAAGAGAGAGAGAAAGAGAGAAATCAGAGGGTGAGAGAGAGAATGAGAGAGAGAGAGAGAATGAGAGAGAGAGAAATATGAGAAAGAAAAATGTGAGATAGGGAGAGCGAATGAGCGAGACAGAATGAGGTAGAGAGAGAGAGAATGAGAGAGAGAGAATGAGAGAGAGCTAGAATGAGAGAGAGATAGAAAGAGAGAAAATGAGAGAGAGAGAGAATGAGAGAGAGAGAGAGAAAGAGAGAGAGGGACAGAGAGAGAATGAGAGAGAGAGAAATAGAGAGGGAGAGAGAGAGACAGAAAGAGAGAGAGAGAATGAGAACTTGAGAGAGAATGACAGTGAGAGAAAGATTGAGACAGAGAATGTGAGAGAGAGAGAGACAATGAGAGAAAGAAAAATGTGAGATAGAGGGAGAGTGAACGAGAGAGAGGGATTGAGAGAGAGAGAGAGAATGAGAGAGAGAGAGAATGAGAGAGAGCTAGAATGAGAGAGAGAGAGAAAGAGAGAAAATGAGAGAGAGAGAATGAGAGAGAGAAAGAGAGAAATCAGAGGGAGGGAGAGAGAGAGAGAATGAGAGAGAGAGAGAAAAATGAGAGAGAGAGAAAATGAGAGAGAGAGATAGAGAGAGATTAAGATAGAGAGGGAAAAAATGAGATTGAGAAAAAAATGAGAGAGAGAGAAAGAGAGAGAGAGAGAGAGAATGAGAGAGAGAGAGAATGAGAGAGATAGAAAGAGAAAATGAGAGAGAGAGAGACAGAGAGAAAGAGAGAGAGAGAGAGAAAGAGAAACCAGAGGGAGAGGGAGAGAATGATAGAGAATGAGAGAGAGAGAGAATGAGACAGAGAGAATGAGGGAGAGAAAAAAATGAGAGAGAGAAAGAAAATGAGAGACGGAGGTAGAGATAATTAAGATAGAGAGAGAAAGAAAATGAGGGAGAGAAAAAGATGAGAGAGAGAGAAAGAGAGTGGGAGGGAGAGAGAATGAGAGAGAGAATGAGAGAGAGAGAGAAAGAGAGCAAATGAAAGACAGAGATAGAAAGAGAGAGAGAAAGAGAGAAATCAGAGGGTGAGAGAGAGAATGAGAGAGAGAGAGAGAGAATGAGAGAGAGAGAAATATGAGAAAGAAAAATGTGAGATAGGGAGAGCGAATGAGCGAGACAGAATGAGGTAGAGAGAGAGAGAATGAGAGAGAGAGAATGAGAGAGAGCTAGAATGAGAGAGAGATAGAAAGAGAGAAAATGAGAGAGAGAGAGAATGAGAGAGAGAGAGAGAAAGAGAGAGAGGGACAGAGAGAGAATGAGAGAGAGAGAAATAGAGAGGGAGAGAGAGAGACAGAAAGAGAGAGAGAGAATGAGAACTTGAGAGAGAATGACAGTGAGAGAAAGATTGAGACAGAGAATGTGAGAGAGAGAGAGACAATGAGAGAAAGAAAAATGTGAGATAGAGGGAGAGTGAACGAGAGAGAGGGATTGAGAGAGAGAGAGAGAATGAGAGAGAGAGAGAATGAGAGAGAGCTAGAATGAGAGAGAGAGAGAAAGAGAGAAAATGAGAGAGAGAGAATGAGAGAGAGAAAGAGAGAAATCAGAGGGAGGGAGAGAGAGAGAGAATGAGAGAGAGAGAGAAAAATGAGAGAGAGAGAAAATGAGAGAGAGAGATAGAGAGAGATTAAGATAGAGAGGGAAAAAATGAGATTGAGAAAAAAATGAGAGAGAGAGAAAGAGAGAGAGAGAGAGAGAATGAGAGAGAGAGAGAATGAGAGAGATAGAAAGAGAAAATGAGAGAGAGAGAGACAGAGAGAAAGAGAGAGAGAGAGAGAAAGAGAAACCAGAGGGAGAGGGAGAGAATGATAGAGAATGAGAGAGAGAGAGAATGAGACAGAGAGAATGAGGGAGAGAAAAAAATGAGAGAGAGAAAGAAAATGAGAGACGGAGGTAGAGATAATTAAGATAGAGAGAGAAAGAAAATGAGAGAGAGAAAAAATGAGAGAGAGAGAAAGAGAGTGGGAGGGAGAGAGAATGAGAGAGAGAATGAGAGAGAAAGAGAGAGCGAGAATGAGAGAGAGAGATTGAGAAAGAGAATGATAGCGAGAGAGAGACAATGAGAGAAAGAGAATGAGACAGAGGAATAATGAGAGAGAGAGAATGAGAGAGAGAGAGAGAAAAGGAGAGAGTGAGAGAGAGAATGAGAGACTGGGAGAGAGAGAAAATGAGAGAGAGAGAGAAAATGAGAGAGAGAGAGAGAATGAGAGAGAGAGAGAGGAAGAGAGAAAATTAGAGAGAGAGAAAGAAGGAAATAAGAGAGAGAGAATGAGAGAGTGAATGAGAGAGAAAGAGAGAAATCAGAGAGAGAGAGAGAAAGAGAGTGGGCGAGATCGAGAGAATGAGAGAGAGAGAGAATGACAAAGATACAAAGAGAGAAAATGAGAGAGAGAGAGAGAATGAGAGAGAGAGAGAGAAAGGGAGAGAGAGAGAGAGGATGAGAGAGAGAGAATGAGATAGAGAGAAAGACAGCAAATGGGATAGAAAGAGAAAGAGAGAACAAGAGAGAGAGACAGAGAATGAGAGAGAGAGTGAGTGATATCAGAGAGAGAGAGAGAGAATGAGAGAGAGAGAGAAATGAGAGAAAGAAAAATGTGTGATAGAGAGAGAGGGAATGATAGCGAAAATGAGAGAGAGAGAAAATGAGAAAGATTGAGAGAAATTAAGATAGAGAAAGAAAGAAAAGGAGGGATAGAAAAAATGAGAGAGAGAGAAAGAGAGAGAGGGAGATAGAAAGAGTGGGAGAGAGAGAATGAGACAGAGAGAGAGAATGATAGAGTGAGAGAGAATGAGAGTGAGAGAAAGATTGAGAGAGAATGTGAGAGAGAGAGAGACAATGAGAGAGAGAATGAGAGAGAGAAAGGAGAGAGAATGAGAGAGAGAAAAAATGAGAGAGTGAGAGATAGAATGAGAAAATGAGATAGAGAGAGAGAATGAGAGAGAGAGAGAGAGAGAATGAGAGAGGGAGAGAGAAAATGAGAGTGTCAGATAGAGAATGAGCGAGAGAATGAGAGGGAAAGAAAGAGATAAATCAGATGGAGAGCGAGAGAGAATGAAAGAGAATGAGAGAGAGAATGAGAGAGAAAGAAAGAGAGAAAATGAGAGAGAGAGAAAAAGAGAAAATGAGAGACAAAGAGAGAATGAGATAGTGAGAAAGAGAGAAATCAGAGGGAGAGAGCGAGAATGAGAGAGAGAGAGAGAGAAAATGAGAGAGAGAGAGATAAGAGAAAGAAAATGTGAGATAGAGAGAGAGAGCGAATGAGCGAGACAGAATGAGGGAGAGAGAGAATGAGAGAGAGAGAATGAGAGAGAGAGAAAGAGAGAAAATGAGAGAGATAGAGAATGAGAGAGAGAGAGAAAGAGAGAGAGGGAGAGAGAGAGAATGACAGAGAGAGAAAGAGAGAGAGGGAGAGAGAGGGAGAGAATGAGAGAGAGAGAGAGAATGAGAGCTTGAGAGAGAATGAGAGTGAGAGAAAGAATGAGAGAGAGAATGTGAGAGCGAGAGACAATGAGAGACAGAGAATGAGAGAGAGAAAGAATGGGAGAGAGAAACAGAAAATGAGAGAGAGAGAGAATGAGAGAAAGAAAAATATGAGATAGAGAGCGAATGAGAGCGAAAATGAGAGAGAGAGAAAATGAGAGAGAAAGATTGAGAAAAATTAAGATAGAGAGAGAAAGAAAAGGAGAGATAGAAAAAATGCAAGAGAGAGAAAGAGAGAGAGAGAGAGCAAAAGAGAGGGAGAGAGAGAATGAGACAGAGAGAGAGAGAATGAGAGAGTGAGAGAGAATGAGAGTGAGAGAAAGATTGAGAGAGAGAATGTGAGAGAGAGAGAGAGAAAATGACAGAGAGAGAACAAGAGAGAGGAAGAAGGAGAGAGAATGAGAGAGAGAGAGAGAAAATGAGAGACAGAGGTAGAGTGAATTAAGATAGAGTGAGAAAGAAAATGAGAGAGAGAAAAAAATGAGAGAGAGAGAAAGAGAGTGGGAGGGAGAGAGAATGAGAGAGAGAATGAGAGGGAGAAAGAGAGCGAGAATGAGAGAGAGAGAGATTGCGAGAGAGAATGATAGCAAGAGAGAGACAATGAGAGAAAGAGAATGAGAGAGAGAGATTGAGAAAGAGAATGATAGCGAGAGACAAATAGAGAAAGAGAATGAGAGAGAGTAATAATGAGAGAGAGAGAATGAGAGAGAGAGAGAGAAAAGGAGAGAGTGAGAGAGAGAATGAGAGACTGGGAGAGAGAGAAAATGAGAGAGAGAGAGAAAATGAGAGAAAGAGAGAGAATGAGAGAGAGAGGAAGAGAGAAAATTAGAGAGAGATAAAGACAGAAAATAAGAGAGAGAAAATGAGAGAGTGAATGAGAGAGAAAGAGAGAAATCAGAGAGAGAGAGAGAAAGAGAGAGGGAGAGATAGAGAGAATGAGAGAGAGAGAGAGAAAGACAAAGATACAAAGAGAGAAAATGAGAGAGAGAGAGAGAGAGAAAGAGAGAGAAAATGAGAGAGAGAGAGAATGAGAGAGAGAGAGAGAATGAGAGAGAGAGAGAAAATGAGGGTGTCTGAGAGGGAAAGAAAGAAATAAATCAGAGGGAGAGCGAGAGAGAGAATGAGAGAGAATGAGAGAGAAAGAGAGAGAGAGAATGAGAGAGAGAGAGAGAAAGACAGCAAATGGGATAGAAAGAGAAAGAGAGAACAAGAGAGAGAGACAGAGAATGAGAGAGAGAGTGAGTGATATCAGAGAGAGAGAGAGAGAATGAGAGAGAGAAAGAAATGAGAGAAAGAAAAACGTGAGATAGAGAGCGAATGAGAGCAAAAATGAGAGAGAGAGAGAAAATGAGAGAGAAAGATTGAGAAAAATTAAGATAGAGAGAGAAGGAAAAGGAGAGATAGAAAAATGAGAGAGAGAGAAAGAGAGAGAGAGAGCAAAAGAGAGGGAGAGAGAGAATGAGACAGAGAGAGAGAGAATGAGAGAGTGAGAGAGAATGAGAGTGAGAGAAAGATTGAGAGAGAGAATGTGAGAGAGAGAGAGAAAATGACAGAGAGAGAACGAGAGAGAGGAAGAAGGAGAGAGAATGAGAGAGAGAGAGAGAAAATGAGAGACAGAGGTAGAGTGAATTAAGATAGAGTGAGAAAGAAAATGAGAGAGAGAAAAAAATGAGAGAGAGAGAATGAGAGTGGGAGGGAGAGAGAATGAGAGAGAGAATGAGAGGGAGAGAGATTGCGAGAGAGAATGATAGCAAGAGAGAGACAATGAGAGAAAGAGAATGAGAGAGAGAGATTGAGAAAGAGAATGATAGCGAGAGACAAATAGAGAAAGAGAATGAGAGAGAGTAATAATGAGAGAGAGAGAATGAGAGAGAGAGAGAGAAAAGGAGAGAGTGAGAGAGAGAATGAGAGACTGGGAGAGAGAGAAAATGAGAGAGAGAGAGAAAATGAGAGAAAGAGAGAGAATGAGAGAGAGAGGAAGAGAGAAAATTAGAGAGAGATAAAGACAGAAAATAAGAGAGAGAAAATGAGAGAGTGAATGAGTGAGAAAGAGAGAAATCAGAGAGAGAGAGAGAAAGAGAGAGGGAGAGATAGAGAGAATGAGAGAGAGAGAGAGAAAGACAAAGATACAAAGAGAGAAAATCAGAGAGAGAGAGAGAGAAAGAGAGAAAATGAGAGAGAGAGAGAATGAGAGAGAGAGAGAGAATGAGAGAGAGAGAGAAAATGAGGGTGTCTGAGAGGGAAAGAAAGAAATAAATCAGAGGGAGAGCGAGAGAGAGAATGAGAGAGAATGAGAGAGAAAGAGAGAGAGAGAATGAGAGAGAGAGAGAGAAAGACAGCAAATGGGATAGAAAGAGAAAGAGAGAACAAGAGAGAGAGACAGAGAATGAGAGAGAGAGTGAGTGATATCAGAGAGAGAGAGAGAGAGAATGAGAGAGAGAAAGAAATGAGAGAAAGAAAAACGTGAGATAGAGAGCGAATGAGAGCAAAAATGAGAGAGAGAGAGAAAATGAGAGAGAAAGATTGAGAAAAATTAAGATAGAGAGAGAAAGAAAAGGAGAGATAGAAAAATGAGAGAGAGAGAAAGAGAGAGAGAGAGCAAAAGAGAGGGAGAGAGAGAATGAGACAGAGAGAGAGAGAATGAGAGAATGAGAGAGAATGAGAGTGAGAAAGATTGAGAGAGAGAATGTGAGAGAGAGAGAGAGAATGAGAGAGAGAGAATGAGAGAGAGAAAGAAGGAGAGAGAATGAGAGAGAGAGAGAATGAGAGAAAGAAAAATGTGAGATAGAGAGCGAATGAGAGCGAAAATGAGAGAGAGAGAGAAAATGAGAGAGAAAGATTGAGAAAAATTAAGATAGAGAGAGAAAGAAAAGGAGAGATAGAAAAAATGCGAGAGAGAGAAAGAGAGAGAGAGAGAGCAAAAGAGAGGGAAAGAGAGAATGAGACAGAGAGAGAGAGAATGAGAGAGTGAGAGAGAATGAGAGTGAGAGAAAGATTGAGAGACTGAATGTGAGAGAGAGAGAGAGAGAAAATGACAGAGAGAGAATGAGAGAGAGAAAGAAGGAGAGAGAATGAGAGAGAGAGAGAAAATGAGAGAGTGAGAGAGAGAATGTGAAAATGAGATAGAGAGAGAGAATGAGAGAGAGAGAGAGAAAAAATGAGTGAGGGAGAGAGAAAATGAGAGTCAGAGAGAGAATAAGAGAGAGAATGAGAGGGAAAGAAAGAGATAAATCAGACAGAGAGCGAGAGAGAGAATGAAAGAGAATGAGAGAGAGAATGAGAGAGAAAGAAAGAGAGAAAATGAGAGAGAGAGAGAGAAAGAGAGAAAATGAGAGACAGAGAGAGAATGAGAGAGTGAGAAAGAGAATAATCAGAGGGAGAGAGAGAGAATGAGAGAGAGAGAGAAAGAGTGCAAATGAGAGACCGAGATAGAATGAGAGAGAGAGAAAGAGAGAAATCAGATGCTGAGAGAGAATGAGAGAGAGAGAGAAAATGAGAGAGAGAGAAATAAGAGAAAGAAAAATGTGAGATAGAGAGAGAGAGCGAATGAGCGAGACAGAATGAGGGAGAGAGAGAGAATGAGAGAGAGAGAGAATGAGAGAGAGAGAAAGAGAGAAAGAGAGAGAGAGACAGAGAGAGAATGAGAGAGAGAAAGAGAGAGGGAGAGAGAGAGAGAATGAGAGAGAGAGAGAATGAGAGCTTGAGAGAGAATGACAGTGAGAGAACGATTGAGAGAGAGAGAGAATGTGAAAGAGAGAGACAATGAGAGACAGAGAATGAGGGAGAGAAAGAATGAGGGAGAGAAACAGAGAAAATGAGAGAGAGAATGAGAGAGAGTATGAGAGAGAGAGAAAGAGAGAAATCAGAGGGAGTGAGAGAGAATGAGAGAGAATGAGAGAGAGAGAGAAAAAAAATGAGAGAGAGAGACAATGAGAGAGCGTGATAGAGAGAAATTAAGATAGAGAGAGGAAGAAAATGAGATTGAGAAAAAAAAATGACAGAGAAAGAGAATGAGAGAGAGAGAGAATGAGAGAGAGAATGAGAGAGGGAGAGAGAAAGAGAATGAGAGAGTTTGAGAGAATGAGAGTGAGTGAAAGATTAAGAGAGAGAATGTGTGTGAGAGAGAGAGAATGAGAGAGAGAGAATGAGAGAGTGGGATAGAGAGAGCATGAGAGAGAGAGAATGATAGAGAGAAAGAATGAGAGAGAGAATGAGAGAGAGAGAGAGAAAATGAGAGAGTGAGAGAGAGAATGAGAAAATGAGATAGAGAGAGAGAATGAGAGAGAGAGAGAAAGAATGAGAGAGAAAGAAAGAAAATGAGAGAGACAGAGTGAGAATGAGAGGGAAAGAAAGAGAGAAATCAGAGGCAGAGCGAGAGAGAGAATGAGAGAGAATGAGAGAGAGATTGAATGAGAGAGAAGGAAAGAGAGAAACTGAGAGAGAGAGAAAGAGAGAAAATGAGAGACTGAGAGTGAATGAGAGAGAGAGAGAAAGAGAGTAATCAGAGGGAGAGAGAGAATGAGATTGAATGAGACAGAATGAGAGAGAGATGATGAGAGAGAGAGAGATGAGAGAAAGAAAAATGTGAGATAGAGAGACAGTGAACGAGAGAGAGGGAATGAGAGAGAGAGAGAATGAGAGAGAGAGAGAATGAGAGAGAGCTAGAATGAGAGAGAGAGAGAAAGAGAGAAAATGAGAGAGAGAGAAAGAGAGAAATCAGAGGGAGAGAGGGAGAGAGAATGAGAGAGAGAAAAAATGAGAGAGAGAGAGATAGAGAGAAATTAAGATAGAGAGGGAAAAAATGAGATTGAGAAAAAAATGAGAGAGAAAGAGAGAGAGAGAGAGAAAGAGAGAGGGTGAGAGAGAGAATGAGAGAGAGAGATTGAGAGAGAGAGTGAGAATGAGAGAGATAGAAAGAGAAAATGAGAGAGAGAGAGACAGAGAGAAAGAGAGAGAGAGAAAGAGAGGAATCAGAGGGAGAGGGAGAGAATGAGAGTGAATGAGAGAGAGGCAATGAGAGAGAGAGGATGAGGGAGAGAAAAAAATGAGAGAGAGAAAGAAAATGAGAGACAGAGGTAGAGAGAATTAAGATAGAGAGAGAACGAAAATGAAAGAGAGAAAAAAATGAGAGAGAGAGAAAGAGAGTGGGAGGGAGAGAGAATGAGAGAGAGAATGAGAGGGAGAGAGAGCGAGAATGAGAGAGAGAGAGATTGCGAGAGAGAATGATAGCAAGAGAGAGACAATGAGAGAAAGAGAATGAGAGAGAGGAATAATGAGAGAGAGAGAATGAGAGAGAGAGAGAAAAGGAGAGAGTGAGAGAGATAATGAGAGACTGGGAGAGAGAGACAATGAGAGAGAGAGAGAGAGAGAAAATCAGAGAGAGAGAGAGAATGAGAGAGAGAGAAAGAGAGTAAATCAGAGAGAGAGAACGAGAGAAAATGAGAGATAGAGAATGAGAGAGTGAATGAGAGAGAAAGAGAGAAATCAGAGGGAGAGAGAGAGAGAATGAGAGAGAATGAGAGAGAATGAGAGAGAGAAAAAATGAGAGAGAGAGAAAATGCGAGAGGGAGATAGAGAGAAATTAAGATAGGGAGAGAAAAAAATGCGATTGAGAATAAAATGAGAGAGAGAGAGAATGAGAGGGTTAGAGAGAAAAGTTGAGAGAGAGAGAGACAATGAGAGAGAGAGAGAAAGAGAGCAAATGAGAGAGAGACAAAGAGAGAACATGAGAGAGAGAGACAGGGAATGAGAGAGTGAGTAAAATCAGAGGGAGAGAGAGAGAATGAGAGAATGAGATAGAGAAAGAGAATGAGAGAGAGCGAAAAATGAGAGAAAGAAAAATGTGAGATAGAGAGAGAGCGAATGAGAGAGAAAATGAGAGAGAGAGAGAGAATGAGAGAGAAAGATTGAGAGGAATTAAGATAGAGAGATAAAGAAAAGGAGAGAGAGAGAAACAAATGAGAGAGAGAGAATGGGAGAGAGAAAGAGAGAAAATGAGAGAGAGAGAATGGGAGAGAGAGAAAGAGAGAATCAGAGGGAGAGAGAGAGAATGATAGGCAGAGAGAGAAAATGAGAGAGAGAGAGAGAAAGAGATAAATCAGAGGGAGAGAGAGAGAATGACAGGCAGAGAGAGAAAATGAGAGAGAGAGAGAATGAGAGAGAGAGAGAGAAAGAGGGAGAGGGAGAGAGAGAGAATGAGAAACTGAGAGAATGAGACTAAAGAAAGAGAGAAAATCAGAGAGAGAGAGAAAGAGAGAACATGAGAGAGAGAATGAGAGCGAGATAAATCAGAGGGAGAGAGAGAATGAGAGAGAATGAGAGAGAGAGAGAGAAAATGAGAGAGAGAGAAAGAAGAGAAAGAAAAATGTGAGATAGAGAGAGAGTGAATGAGAGAGAAAATGAGAGAGAGAGAGAAAATGACAGAGAAAGGTAGAGAGAAATTAAGATAGTGAGAGAAAGAAAAGGAGAGAGAAAGAAAAAATGAGAGAGAGAGAACGAGAGAGAGAGACAGAGATAAAAAGAGAGGGATAGAGAGAGAATGAGAGAGAGAGAGCATGAGGGAGAGGGAGAGAGAGAGAGAATGAGAAACTGAGAGAATGAGACTAAAGAAAGAGAGAAAATGAGAGAGAGAGAGAAAGAGAGAACATGAGAGAGAGAATGAGAGCGAGATAAATCAGAGGGAGAGAGAGAATGAGAGAGAATGAGAGAGAGAGAGAAAATGAGAGAGAGAGAAATAAGAGAAAGAAAAATGTGAGATAGAGAGAGCGCGAATGAGAGAGAAAATGAGAGAGAGAGAAAATGACAGAGAAAGGTAGAGAGAAATTAAGAAAGTGAGAGAAAGAAAAGGAGAGAGAGAGAAAAAATGAGAGAGAAAGAATGAGAGAGAGACAGAGAAAAAAGAGAGGGAGAGAGAATGAGAGAGAGAGAGAGAATGAGAGAGTGAGAGAGGATGAGAGTAAAAGAAAGGTTAAGAGAGAGAATGTGAGAGAGAGAGAGAGAAACAATGAGAGAGAGAATGAGAGAGAGAAAGAGTGAGAGAGAGAGAGAAGGAGACAAAATGAGAGAGAGAGAATGAGAGAAAGAATGAGAGAGAGAGAAAGAGAGAAATCAGAGGGAGGGAGAGAGAGAATGAGAGATAATGAGAGAGAGAGAGAGAGAAAATGAGAGAAAGAGACAATGAGAGAGAGATAGAGAGAAATTAAGATAGAGAGAGAAAGAAAATGAGAGAGAGAAAGAAAATGAGAGCAAGAGAATGAGAGAGAGAGTATGAGAGAGAGAATGAGAGAGGGGAGAGAGAGAATGAGAGAGTTAGAGAGAATGAGAGTGAGAGAAACATTAAGAGGGAGAATGTGTGAGAGTGAGAGTGAATGAGAGAGAGAGAGTGAGAGAGAGAGAGGATGAGAGAGAGAGAGAAAATGAGAGAGAGAGAGAAAATGAGAGAGAGAGAGAAAATGAGAGAGATAGAGAGAAAATAAGATAGAGAGAAAAAAATGAGAGAAAGAGAGAAAATGAGAGAGACTGATAGTGAGAAATTAAGATAGAGAGAGAGAAAGAGAGAGGGAGAGAGAGAAAGAATGAGAGAGAGAATGAGTGAGAGAGCGAGAGAGATAGAAAGAGAGAAAATGAGAGAGAAAGAGAGAAAGAGAGAAAATGAGAGAGAGAGATAATGAGAGAGAGAGAAAGAGAAAAATCAAAGGGAGAGAGAGAGAATGAGAGAGAATGAGAGAGAGAGAGAAAATGAGAGGGAGAGAGAGAGGGAGAAATGAGAGATTCAAAAATGTGAGATAGAGAGAGAGAGAATGAGAGAGAGAGAGAATCAGTAGAGAATGAGAGAGTGAGAGAGAAAATGAGAGAGAGAGAGAAATGAGAGAAAGAAACATGTGAGATAGAGAGAAAGCGAATGAGAGAGAAAATGAGAGAGAGTGAAGATGAGGGAGAGAGTAAATGAGAGAAAAAGACAGAGAAAAATTAAGATAGAGAGAAAAAGAAAAGGAGAGAGAGAGATAAAAATGAGAGAGACAGAATGCGAGAGAGAGAGAGAGAGAGAAAAGAAGAGAGGGAGCGACAGAATGAATGAGAGAGAGAGAATGAGAGTGAGAGAAAGATGGAGAGAGAGAATGTGTGTGTGAGAGAGAGAGAGAAAGGAGAGAGAGAGAGAGAAAATGAGAATGTCAGAGAGAGAATGAGAAAATGAGATAGAGAGAGACAATGAGAGAGAGAGAGAATGAGAGAGAGGGAGAGAAAATGAGAGTGTCAGAGAGAGAATCAGAGAGAGAATGAGAGGGAAAGAAAGAGATAAATCATTGGGAGAGCGAGAGAGAGAATGAGAGAGAATGAGAGAGAGAGAATGAGAGAGAAAGAAAGAGAAAATGAGAGAGAGAGAGAGAGAGAGAGAAAATGAGAAAGAGAGAGAATGAGAGAGAGAGAGAGAATGAGAGAGAGAGAGAAAATGAGGGTGTCTGAGAGGGAAAGAAAGAAATAAATCAGAGGGAGAGCGAGAGAGAGAATGAGAGAGAATGAGAGAGAAAGAAAGAGAGAAAATGAGAGAGAGAGAGAGAGAAAGAGAGAAAATGAGAGACAGAGAGAGAAGGAGAGAGAGAGAGAGAATGAGAGAGTTAGAGAGAATGAGGGTGAGAGAATGATTAAGAGAGAGAATGTGTGAGACAGAGAGAGAGAATGAGAGAGACAGAAAGAGAGAGTGGGAGAGAGACAGAATGAGGGAGAGAGAGAATGATAGAGAGAAAGAATGAGAGAGAGATAGAGAAAATGAGAGAGTGAGAGAGAGAATGAGAAAATGAGATAGAGAGAAAGAATGAGAGCGAGAGAGAGAAAATGAGAGAGAGAATGAGAGGGAAAGAAAGAGAGAAATCAGAGGGAGAGCGAGAGAATGAGAGAGAATGTGACAGAATGAGACAGAGACAGAAAACAAGAGAGAGACAGAGAGAAATGAGCGAAAGAAAAATGTGAGATACAGATAGAGCGAATAGAGAGTGAATGATGTTGAGAGAGAGAATGAGAGAGTGTGAGAGAGAGAATGATAGATAATGAGAGAGAAACAAAGAGAAAATGAAAGAGAGAGAAAGAGAGAAAATGAGAGACAGAGAGAGAATGAGAGAGAAAGAGAGAAATCAGAGGGAGTGAGAGAGAGAATGAGAGATAATGAGAGAGAGAGAGAGAGAAAATGAGAGACAGAGACAATGAGAGAGAGATAGAGAGAAATTAAGATAGAGAGAGAAAGAAAATGAGAGAGAGAAAGAAAATGAGAGCAAGAGCATGAGAGAGAGAGTATGAGAGAGAGAATGAGAGAGGGGAGAGAGAGAATGAGAGAGTTAGAGAGAATGAGAGTGAGAGAAACATTAAGAGGGAGAATGTGTGAGAGTGAGAGTGAATGAGAGAGAGAGAGTGAGAGAGAGAGAGAAAATGAGAGAGAGAGAGAAAATGAGAGAGATAGAGAGAAAATAAGATAGAGAGAAAAAATGAGAGAAAGAGAGAAAATGAGAGAGACTGATAGTGAGAAATTAAGATAGAGAGAGAGAAAGAGAGAGGGGGAGAGAGAAAGAATGAGAGAGAGAATGAGTGAGAGAGCGAGAGAGATAGAAAGAGAGAAAATGAGAGAGAAAGAGAGAAAGAGAGAAAATGAGAGAGAGAGATAATGAGAGAGAGAGAAAGAGAAAAATCAAAGGGAGAGAGAGAGAATGAGAGAGAATGAGAGAGAGAGAGAAAATGAGAGGGAGAGAGAGAGGGAGAAATGAGAGATTCAAAAATGTGAGATAGAGAGAGAGAGAATGAGAGAGAGAGAGAATCAGTAGAGAATGAGAGAGTGAGAGAGAAAATGAGAGAGAGAGAGAAATGAGAGAAAGAAACATGTGAGATAGAGAGAAAGCGAATGAGAGAGAAAATGAGAGAGAGTGAAGATGAGGGAGAGAGTAAATGAGAGAAAAAGACAGAGAAAAATTAAGATAGAGAGAAAAAGAAAAGGAGAGAGAGAGATAAAAATGAGAGAGACAGAATTCGAGAGAGAGAGAGAGAGAGAGAACAGAAAACAAGAGAGAGACAGAGAGAAATGAGCGAAAGAAAAATGTGAGATACAGATAGAGCGAATAGAGAGAGAATGAGAGTGAGAGAGAGAATGAGAGAGTGTGAGAGAGAGAATGATAGATAATGAGAGAGAAACAAAGAGAAAATGAAAGAGAGAGAAAGAGAGAAAATGAGAGACAGAGAGAGAATGAGAGAGAAAGAGAGAAATCAGAGGGAGAGAGAGAATGAGATTGAATGAGACAGAGTGAGAGAGAGAGAGAAAATGAGAGAGAGAGAGAAATGAGAGAAAGAAAAATGTGAGACAGAGAGAGAGAGCGAACGAGAGAGAGAGGGAATGAGAGAGAGAGAGGGAGAATGAGAGAGAGAGAGAATGAGAGAGAGGTAGAATGAGAGAGAGACAGAAAGAGAGAAAATGAGAGAGAGAGAGAATGAGAGAGAGAATGAGAGAGAGAGAGAGAGAAATGAAAGAAAGAAAAATGTGTGATAGAGAGAGAGTGAATGAGAGAGAGAATGAGAGAGAGAGAGAATGAGAGAGAGAGAGAGAAAATGAGAGACAGAGAGAGAATGAGAGAGAGCGAAAGAAAAATGTGAGATACAGATAGAGTGAATGAGAGGGAGAATGAGAGAGAAAGAGAGAATGTGAGATAGAGAGAATGAGAGAGAGAGAGAAAGAGAGAGAGAGAGGATGAGAGAGAGAATGAGAGAGAGAGAGAGAAAGACAGCAAATGGGATAGAAAGAGAAAGAGAGAACAAGAGAGAGAGACAGAGAATGAGAGAGAGAGTGAGTGATATCAGAGAGAGAGAGAGAGAGAATGAGAGAGAGAAAGAAATGAGAGAACGAAAAATGTGAGATAGAGAGCGAATGAGAGCGAAAATGAGAGAGAGAGAAAATGAGAGAGAAAGATTGAGAAAAATTAAGTTAGAGAGAGAAAGAAAAGGAGAGATAGAAAAATGAGAGAGAGAGAAAGAGAGAGAGAGAGCAAAAGAGAGGGAGAGAGAGAATGAGACAGAGAGAGAGAGAATGAGAGAGTGAGAGAGAATGAGAGTGAGAGAAAGATTGAGAGAGAGAATGTGAGAGAGAGAGAGAGAATGACAGAGAGAGAATGAGAGAGAGAAAGAAGGAGAGAGAATGAGAGAGAGAGAGAATGAGAGAAAGAAAAATGTGAGATAGAGAGCGAATGAGAGTGAAAATGAGAGAGATTGAGAAAATGAGAGAGAAAGATTGAGAAAAATTAAGATAGAGAGAGAAAGAAAAGGAGAGATAGAAAAAATGCGAGAGAGAGAAAGAGAGAGAGAGAGAGCAAAAGAGAGGGAGAGAGAGAATGAGACAGAGAGAGAGAGAGAGAGAGAATGAGAGTGAGAGAAAGATTGAGAGAGAGAATGTGAAAGAGAGAGAGAGAGAGAAAATGACAGAGAGAGAATGAGAGAGAGAAAGAAGGAGAGAGAATGAGAGAGAGAGAGAAAATGAGAGTGAGAGAGAGAATGTGAAAATGAGATAGAGAGAGAGAATGAGAGAGAGAGAGAGAATGAGAGAGGGAGAGAGAAAATGAGAGTCAGAGAGAGAATAAGGGAGAGAATGAGAGGGAAAGAAAGAGATAAATCAGACAGAGAGCGAGAGAGAGAATGAAAGAGAATGAGAGAGAGAATGAGAGAGAAAGAAAGAGAGAAAATGAGAGAGAGAGAAAGAGAGAAAATGAGAGAAAGAGTGCAAATGAGAGACCGAGATAGAATGAGAGAGAGAGAAAGAGAGAAATCAGAGGGTGAGAGAGAATGAGAGAGAGAGAGAAAATGAGAGAGAGAGAAATAAGAGAAAGAAAAATGTGAGATAGAGAGAGAGAGTGAATGAGCGAGACAGAATGAGGGAGAGAGAGAGAATGGGAGAGAGAGAGAATGAGAGGGAACTAGAATGAGAGAGAGAGAAAGAGAGAAAATGAGAGAGAGAGAATGAGAGAGAGAGAGAAAGAGAGAGAGAGACAGAGAGAGAATGAGAGAGAGAAAGAGAGAGGGAGAGAGAGAGAGAATGAGAGAGAGAGAGAATGAGAGCTTGAGAGAGAATGACAGTGAGAGAAAGATTGAGAGAGAGAGAATGTGAGAGAGAGAGACAATGAGAGACAGAGAATGAGAGAGAGAAGGAATGAGGGAGAGAAACAGAGAAAATGAGAGAGAGAGAATGAGAGAGAGTATGAGAGAGAGAGAAAGAGAGAAATCAGAGGGAGTGAGAGAGAATGAGAGAGAATGATTGAGAGAGAAAAAAAATGAGAGAGAGAGACAATGAGAGAGCGTGATAGAGAGAAATTAAGATAGAGAGAGGAAGAAAATGAGATTGAGAAAAAAATGAGAGAGAAAGAGAATGAGAGAGAGAGAGAATGAGAGAGAGAATGAGAGAGGGAGAGAGAAAGAGAATGAGAGAGTTAGAGAGAATGAGAGTGAGTGAAAGATTAAGAGAGAGAATGTGTGTGAGAGAGAGAGAATGAGAGAGAGAGAGAATGAGAGAGTGGGAGAGAGAGAGCATGAGAGAGAGAGAATGATAGAGAGAAAGAATGAGAGAGAGAATGAGAGAGAGAGAGAGAGAGAAAATGAGAGAGTGAGAGAGAGAATGAGAAAATGAGATAGAGAGAGAGAATGAGAGAGAGAGAGAGAGTGAATGAGAGAGAAAGAAAGAAAATGGGAGAGTCAGAGAGAGAATGAGAGGGAAAGAAAGAGAGAAATCAGAGGGAGAGCGAGAGAGAGAATGAGAGAGAATGAGAGAGAGATTGAATGAGAGAGAAGGAAAGAGAGACACTGAGAGAGAGAGAGAGAGAAAATGAGAGACTGAGAGTGAATGAGAGAGAGAGAGAAAGAGAGAAATCAGAGGGAGAGAGAGAGAATGAGATTGAATGAGACAGAATGAGAGAGAGATGATGAGAGAGAGAGAGATGAGAGAAAGAAAAATGTGAGATAGAGAGACAGTGAACGAGAGAGAGGGAATGAGAGAGAGAGAGAGAATGAGAGAGAGAGAGAATGAGAGAGAGCTAGAATGAGAGAGAGAGAGAAAGAGAGAAAATGAGAGAGAGAGAATGAGAGAGAGAATGAGAGAGTGAGAAAGAGAGAAATCAGAGGGAGGGAGGGAGAGAGAATGAGAGAGAGAGAAAAAATGAGAGAGAGAGAGAGATAGAGAGAAATTAAGATAGAGAGGGGAAAATGAGATTGAGAAAAAAATGAGAGAGAGAGAAAGAGAGAGAGAGAAAGAGAGAGGGTGAGAGAGAGAATGAGAGAGAGAGATTGAGAGAGAGAGTGAGAATGAGAGAGATAGAAAGAGAAAATGAGAGAGAGAGAGACAGAGAGAAAGAGAGAGAGAAAGAGAGAAATCAGAGGGAGAGGGAGAGAATGAGAGTGAATGAGAGAGAGATTGAGAGAGAGAGGATGAGGGAGAGAAAAAAATGAGAGAGAGAAAGAAAATGTGAGACAGAGGTAGAGAGAATTAAGATAGAGAGAGAACGAAAATGAGAGAGAGAAAAAAATGAGAGAGAGAGAAAGAGAGTGGGAGGGAGAGAGAATGAGAGAGAGAATGAGAGGGAGAGAGAGAGCGAGAATGA
>JANJGN010000408.1:95000-97500 GCA_026770705.1 Isurus oxyrinchus
AGAAAGAGAGAGAAAATCAGAGAGTGAGAGAGATTGATAAAATGAGATAGAGAGAGAGAATGAGAGAGAGAGAGAGAGACTGAGAGAGTGAGACAGAAAATGAGAGTTTCAGAGAGAGAATGAGAGAGAGAATGAGATTAAAAGAAAGAGATAAATCAGAGGGAGAGAGAGAGGCATAATGAGTGAGAGAGAATGAGAGAGAGAGAGAAGAAAGAGAGAAAATGAGAGAGAGAGAGAGAGATAGAGAGAAAATGAGAAACAGAGAGAGAATGAGAGAAAGAGAGAGAATGAGCGAGAGAGAATGAGAGAGTTAGAGAGATTGAGAATGAGAGAAAGATTAAAAGACAGAATGTGTGAGAGAGAGAGAATGAGAGATAGACAGAATGAGAGAATGAGAGAGAGAGAGAATGAGAGAGAGAAAGAAAATGAGGGTGTCTAAGAGGGAAAGAAAGAAACAAATCAGAGGGAGAGCGAGAGAGAGAATGAGAGAGAAAGAGAGAAAGAAAGAGAGAAAATGAGAGAGAGAGAGACAGAGAGAAAGAGAGAAAATGAGAGACAGAGAGAGAATGAGAGACAGAGAGAGAGAGAGAGAGAATGAGAGAGTTAGAGCGAATGAGAGTGAGAGAATGATTAAGAGAGAGAATGTGTGAGACAGAGAGAGAGAATGAGAGAGACAGAAAGAGAGAGTGGGAGAGAGACAGAATGAGGGAGAGAGAGAGAATGATAGAGAGAAAGAATGAGAGAGAGATAGAGAAAATGAGAGAGTGAGAGAGAGAATGAGAAAATGAGATAGAGAGAAAGAATGAGAGCGAGAGAGAGAAAATGAGAGAGAGAATGAGAGGGAAGGAAAGAGAGAAATCAGAGGGAGAGCGAGAGAATGAGAGAGAATGTGACAGAATGAGAGAGAGACAGAAAACAAGAGAGAGGCAGAGAGAAATGAGCGAAAGAAAAATGCGAGATACAGATAGAGCGAATAAAGAGAGAATGAGAGTGAGAGAGAGAATGAGAGAGAGAGAGAGAGAATGATAGATAATGAGAGAGAAACAAAGAGAAAATGAAAGAGAGAGAAAGAGAGAAAATGAGAGACAGAGAGAGAATGGGAGAGAAAGCGAGAAATCAGAGGGAGAGAGAGAGAATGAGAGAGAATGAGACAGAATGAGAGAGATAGAGAAAATGAGAGAGGGAGAGAGAGAAATGAGAGAAAGAAAAATGTGTGATAGTGAGAGAGTGAATGAGAGAGAGAATGAGAGAGAGAGAGAATGAGAGACAGAGAGAGAAAATGAGAGACAGAGAGAGAATGAGAGAGAGCGAAAGAAAAAGGTGAGATACAGATAGAGCGAATGAGAGGGAGAATGAGAGAGAAAGAGAGAATGAGAGAGAGAGAGAATGAGAGAGAATGAGAGAAAGAAAGAAAATGAGAGAGAGAGAAAGAGAGAAAATGTGAGACAGAGAGAGAATGAGAGAGAGAAAAAGAGAGAAATCAAAGGAAGAGAGAGAATGAGAGAGAATGAGAAAGAATGAGAGAGAGAGAGAAAATGAGGGAGAGAGAAATGAGAGAAGGAAAAATGTGAGATAGAGAGAGAGTGAATGAGAGAGAGAATGAGAGAGAGAGAGAGAATGAGAGAGAGAGAGAATGAGAGACATAGGGAGAAAATGAGAGAGAGAGAATGAGAGAGAGAGAGAAAGAAAGAGAGGGAGAGAGAGAGAATGAGAGAGAGAGAATGAGAGAGAAAGAGAGAAAATGAGAGAGAGAGAGAGAAAGAGAGAACATGAGAGAGAGAGAGAATATGAGGGAGAGAAAGCGAGAGAAATCAGAGGGAGAGAAAGAATGAGAAACAATGAGAGACAGAGAGAGAAAATGATAGAGAGAGAGAAAATGAGGGAGAGAGAGGAAATGAGAGAGACTGATAGCGAGAAATTAAGATAGAGAGAGAAAGAGAGAGGGAGAGAGAGAGAGAGAATGAGAGAGAGAGAGAATGAGTGAGAGAGAGCGAGAGAGATAGAAAGAGAGAACATGAGAGAGAGAGAATGAGAGAGAGAGAGAGAAAGAGAGAAATCAAAGGGAAAGAGAGAGAGAATGAGAGAGAATGAAAGAGAGAGAAAATGAGAGTGAGAGAGAGATGGAGCAATGAGAGAATGAGAAATATGAGATAGAGAGAGAGAATGAAAGAGAGAGAATGAGAGAAAACGAGAGAGAGAAAATGAGAGAGAAATTAAGATAGAGAGAGAAAGAAAACGACAGAGAGAGAGAAAAAATGAGAGATGGAGAATGTGAGAGAGAGAGAGAGAGAGAAAAGAAGAGAGGGGGGAGAGAGAAAGAATGAGAGAGAGAGAGAGAGAGAGAATGAGAGAGAGAGAATGAGAGAGAGAAAGAAGGAGAGAGAATGAGAGAGAAAGAGAGAGAAAATCAGAGAGTGAGAGAGATTGATAAAATGAGATAGAGAGAGAGAATGAGAGAGAGAGAGAGAGACTGAGAGAGTGAGACAGAAAATGAGAGTTT
>JANJGN010000408.1:102500-120000 GCA_026770705.1 Isurus oxyrinchus
AAAGAAAACGACAGAGAGAGAGAAAAAATGAGAGATGGAGAATGTGAGAGAGAGAGAGAGAAAAGAAGAGAGGGGGAGAGAGAAAGAATGAGAGAGAGAGAGAGAGAGAGAATGAGAGAGAGAGAATGAGAGAGAGAAAGAAGGAGAGAGAATGAGAGAGAAAGAGAGAGAAAATCAGAGAGTGAGAGAGATTGATAAAATGAGATAGAGAGAGAGAATGAGAGAGAGAGAGAGAGACTGAGAGAGTGAGACAGAAAATGAGAGTTTCAGAGAGAGAATGAGGGAGAGAATGAGATTAAAAGAAAGAGATAAATCAGAGGGAGAGAGAGAGGCATAATGAGTGAGAGAGAATGAGAGAGAGAGAGAAGAAAGAGAGAAAATGAGAGAGAGAGAGAAAGAGAGAAAATGAGAAACAGAGAGAGAATGAGAGAAAGAGAGAGAATGAGCGAGAGAGAATGAGAGAGTTAGAGAGATTGAGAATGAGAGAAAGATTAAAAGACAGAATGTGTGAGAGAGAGAGAATGAGAGATAGACAGAATGAGAGAATGAGAGAGAGAGAATGAGAGAGAGAAAGAAGGAGAGAGAATGAGAGAGAGAGAGAGAAAATGAGAGAGTGAGAGACAATGAGAGTGAGAGAAAGATTGAGAGAGAGAATGTGAGAGAGAGAGAGACAATGAGACAGAAAGAATGAGAGAGAGAGAATGAGAGAGTTAAAGAGAATGAGAATGAGAGAAAGATTAAGAGAGAGAATGTGTGTGTGAGAGAGAGAGAGAGTGAAAGAGAGAATGAGAGAGTGGGTGAGAGAGAATGAGAAGGAGAGAGAAAATGAGAGAGAGTGAGAAAATGAGAGAGAAAGAGAGAAATCAGAGGGAGAGAGAGAGAATGAGAGAGAATGAGACAGAATGAGAGAGATAGAGAAAATGAGAGAGGGAGAGAGAGAAATGAGAGAAAGAAAAATGTGTGATAGAGAGAGAGTGAATGAGAGAGAGAATGAGAGAGAGAGAGAATGAGAGAGAGAGAGAGAAAATGAGAGACAGAGAGAGAATGAGAGAGAGCGAAAGAAAAAGGTGAAATACAGATAGAGCGAATGAGAGGGAGAATGAGAGAGAAAGAGAGAATCAGAGAGAGAGAGAGAGTAAGAGAGAGGGAGAGAGAGAGAGAATGAGAGAGAGAGAGAATGAGAGAAAAAGAGAGAAAATGAGAGAGAGAGAGAGAAAGAGAGAACATGAGAGAGAGAGAAAATGAGGGAGAGAAAGCGAGAGAAATCAGAGGGAGAGAAAGAATGAGAAACAATGAGAGACAGAGAGAGAAAATGAGAGAGAGAGAGAAAATGAGGGAGAGAGAGGAAATGAGAGAGACTGATAGCGAGAAATTAAGATAGAGAGAGAAGGAGAGAGGGAGAGAGAGAGAATGAGAGAGAGAGAGAATGAGTGAGAGAGAGCGAGAGAGATAGAAAGAGAGAAAATGAGAGAGAGAGAGAGAGAATGAGAGAGAGAGTGAGAAAGAGAGAAATCAAAGGGAAAGAGAGAGAATGAGAGAGAATGAAAGAGAGAGAAAATGAGAGCGAGAGAGAGAGGGAGCAATGAGAGAATGAGAAATATGAGATAGAGAGAGAGAATGAAAGAGAGAGAATGAGAGAAAACGAGAGAGAGAAAATGAGAGAGAAATTAAGATAGAGAGAGAAAGAAAACGACAGAGAGAGAGAAAAAATGAGAGATGGAGAATGTGAGAGAGAGAGAGAGAGAGAAACGAAGAGAGGGGGAGAGAGAAAGAATGAGAGAGAGAGAGAGAATGAGAGAGAGAGAATGAGAGAGAGAAAGAAGGAGAGAGAATGAGAGAGAAAGAGAGAGAAAATCAGAGAGTGAGAGAGATTGATAAAATGAGATAGAGAGAGAGAATGAGAGAGAGAGAGACAGACTGAGAGAGTGAGACAGAAAATGAGAGTTTCAGAGAGAGAATGAGAGAGAGAATGAGAGAGAGAAAGAAGGAGAGAGAATGAGAGAGAAAGAGAGAGAAAATCAGAGAGTGAGAGAGATTGATAAAATGAGATAGAGAGAGAGAATGAGAGAGAGAGAGAGACTGAGAGAGTGAGAGAGAAAATGAGAGTTTCAGAGAGAGAATGAGAGAGAGAATGAGATTAAAAGAAAGAGATAAATCAGAGGGAGAGAGAGAGGCATAATGAGTGAGAGAGAATGAGAGAGAGAGAGAAGAAAGAGAGAAAATGAGAGAGAGAGAGAGAGAGAGAAAGAGAGAAAATGAGAAACAGAGAGAGAATGAGAGAAAGAGAGAGAATGAGCGAGAGAGAATGAGAGAGTTAGAGAGATTGAGAATGAGAGAAAGATTAAAAGACAGAATGTGTGAGAGAGAGAGAATGAGAGATAGACAGAATGAGAGAATGAGAGAGAGAGAGAATGAGAGAGAGAAAGAAAATGAGGGTGTCTAAGAGGGAAAGAAAGAAACAAATCAGAGGGAGAGCGAGAGAGAGAATGAGAGAGAAAGAGAGAAAGAAAGAGAGAAAATGAGAGAGAGAGAGACAGAGAGAAAGAGAGAAAATGAGAGACAGAGAGAGAATGAGAGACAGAGAGAGAGAGAGAGAATGAGAGAGTTAGAGCGAATGAGAGTGAGAGAATGATTAAGAGAGAGAATGTGTGAGACAGAGAGAGAGAATGAGAGAGACAGAAAGAGAGAGTGGGAGAGAGACAGAATGAGGGAGAGAGAGAGAATGATAGAGAGAAAGAATGAGAGAGAGATAGAGAAAATGAGAGAGTGAGAGAGAGAATGAGAAAATGAGATAGAGAGAAAGAATGAGAGCGAGAGAGAGAAAATGAGAGAGAGAATGAGAGGGAAGGAAAGAGAGAAATCAGAGGGAGAGCGAGAGAATGAGAGAGAATGTGACAGAATGAGAGAGAGACAGAAAACAAGAGAGAGGCAGAGAGAAATGAGCGAAAGAAAAATGCGAGATACAGATAGAGCGAATAAAGAGAGAATGAGAGTGAGAGAGAGAATGAGAGAGAGAGAGAGAGAGAATGATAGATAATGAGAGAGAAACAAAGAGAAAATGAAAGAGAGAGAAAGAGAGAAAATGAGAGACAGAGAGAGAATGGGAGAGAAAGAGAGAAATCAGAGGGAGAGAGAGAGAATGAGAGAGAATGAGACAGAATGAGAGAGATAGAGAAAATGAGAGAGGGAGAGAGAGAAATGAGAGAAAGAAAAATGTGTGATAGTGAGAGAGTGAATGAGAGAGAGAATGAGAGAGAGAGAGAATGAGAGACAGAGAGAGAAAATGAGAGACAGAGAGAGAATGAGAGAGAGCGAAAGAAAAAGGTGAGATACAGATAGAGCGAATGAGAGGGAGAATGAGAGAGAAAGAGAGAATGAGAGAGAGAGAGAATGAGAGAGAATGAGAGAAAGAAAGAAAATGAGAGAGAGAGAAAGAGAGAAAATGTGAGACAGAGAGAGAATGAGAGAGAGAAAAAGAGAGAAATCAAAGGAAGAGAGAGAATGAGAGAGAATGAGAAAGAATGAGAGAGAGAGAGAAAATGAGGGAGAGAGAAATGAGAGAAGGAAAAATGTGAGATAGAGAGAGAGTGAATGAGAGAGAGAATGAGAGAGAGAGAGAGAATGAGAGAGAGAGAGAATGAGAGACATAGGGAGAAAATGAGAGAGAGAGAATGAGAGAGAGAGAGAAAGAAAGAGAGGGAGAGAGAGAGAATGAGAGAGAGAGAATGAGAGAGAAAGAGAGAAAATGAGAGAGAGAGAGAGAAAGAGAGAACATGAGAGAGAGAGAGAATATGAGGGAGAGAAAGCGAGAGAAATCAGAGGGAGAGAAAGAATGAGAAACAATGAGAGACAGAGAGAGAAAATGATAGAGAGAGAGAAAATGAGGGAGAGAGAGGAAATGAGAGAGACTGATAGCGAGAAATTAAGATAGAGAGAGAAAGAGAGAGGGAGAGAGAGAGAGAGAATGAGAGAGAGAGAGAATGAGTGAGAGAGAGCGAGAGAGATAGAAAGAGAGAACATGAGAGAGAGAGAATGAGAGAGAGAGAGAGAAAGAGAGAAATCAAAGGGAAAGAGAGAGAGAATGAGAGAGAATGAAAGAGAGAGAAAATGAGAGCGAGAGAGAGAGGGAGCAATGAGAGAATGAGAAATATGAGATAGAGAGAGAGAATGAAAGAGAGAGAATGAGAGAAAACGAGAGAGAGAAAATGAGAGAGAAATTAAGATAGAGAGAGAAAGAAAACGACAGAGAGAGAGAAAAAATGAGAGATGGAGAATGTGAGAGAGAGAGAGAGAGAGAAAAGAAGAGAGGGGGAGAGAGAAAGAATGAGAGAGAGAGAGAGAGAGAGAATGAGAGAGAGAGAATGAGAGAGAGAAAGAAGGAGAGAGAATGAGAGAGAAAGAGAGAGAAAATCAGAGAGTGAGAGAGATTGATAAAATGAGATAGAGAGAGAGAATGAGAGAGAGAGAGAGAGACTGAGAGAGTGAGACAGAAAATGAGAGTTTCAGAGAGAGAATGAGAGAGAGAATGAGATTAAAAGAAAGAGATAAATCAGAGGGAGAGAGAGAGGCATAATGAGTGAGAGAGAATGAGAGAGAGAGAGAAGAAAGAGAGAAAATGAGAGAGAGAGAGAGAGAAAGAGAGAAAATGAGAAACAGAGAGAGAATGAGAGAAAGAGAGAGAATGAGCGAGAGAGAATGAGAGAGTTAGAGAGATTGAGAATGAGAGAAAGATTAAAAGACAGAATGTGTGAGAGAGAGAGAATGAGAGATAGACAGAATGAGAGAATGAGAGAGAGAGAATGAGAGAGAGAAAGAAGGAGAGAGAATGAGAGAGAGAGAGAGAAAATGAGAGAGTGAGAGACAATGAGAGTGAGAGAAAGATTGAGAGAGAGAATGTGAGAGAGAGAGAGACAATGAGACAGAAAGAATGAGAGAGAGAGAATGAGAGAGTTAAAGAGAATGAGAATGAGAGAAAGATTAAGAGAGAGAATGTGTGTGTGAGAGAGAGAGAGAGTGAAAGAGAGAATGAGAGAGTGGGTGAGAGAGAATGAGAAGGAGAGAGAAAATGAGAGAGAGTGAGAAAATGAGAGAGAAAGAGAGAAATCAGAGGGAGAGAGAGAGAATGAGAGAGAATGAGACACAATGAGAGAGATAGAGAAAATGAGAGAGGGAGAGATAGAAATGAGAGAAAGAAAAATGTGTGATAGAGAGAGAGTGAATGAGAGAGAGAATGAGAGAGAGAGAGAATGAGAGAGAGAGAGAGAAAATGAGAGACAGAGAGAGAATGAGAGAGAGCGAAAGAAAAAGGTGAAATACAGATAGAGCGAATGAGAGGGAGAATGAGAGAGAAAGAGAGAATCAGAGAGAGAGAGAGAGAAAGAGAGAGGGAGAGAGAGAGAGAGAATGAGAGAGAGAGAGAATGAGTGAGAGAGAGCGAGAGAGATAGAAAGAGAGAACATGAGAGAGAGAGAATGAGAGAGAGAGAGAGAAAGAGAGAAATCAAAGGGAAAGAGAGAGAGAATGAGAGAGAATGAAAGAGAGAGAAAATGAGAGCGAGAGAGAGAGGGAGCAATGAGAGAATGAGAAATATGAGATAGAGAGAGAGAATGAAAGAGAGAGAATGAGAGAAAACGAGAGAGAGAAAATGAGAGAGAAATTAAGATAGAGAGAGAAAGAAAACGACAGAGAGAGAGAAAAAATGAGAGATGGAGAATGTGAGAGAGAGAGAGAGAGAGAAAAGAAGAGAGGGGGAGAGAGAAAGAATGAGAGAGAGAGAGAGAGAGAGAATGAGAGAGAGAGAATGAGAGAGAGAAAGAAGGAGAGAGAATGAGAGAGAAAGAGAGAGAAAATCAGAGAGTGAGAGAGATTGATAAAATGAGATAGAGAGAGAGAATGAGAGAGAGAGAGAGAGACTGAGAGAGTGAGACAGAAAATGAGAGTTTCAGAGAGAGAATGAGAGAGAGAATGAGATTAAAAGAAAGAGATAAATCAGAGGGAGAGAGAGAGGCATAATGAGTGAGAGAGAATGAGAGAGAGAGAGAAGAAAGAGAGAAAATGAGAGAGAGAGAGAGAGAAAGAGAGAAAATGAGAAACAGAGAGAGAATGAGAGAAAGAGAGAGAATGAGCGAGAGAGAATGAGAGAGTTAGAGAGATTGAGAATGAGAGAAAGATTAAAAGACAGAATGTGTGAGAGAGAGAGAATGAGAGATAGACAGAATGAGAGAATGAGAGAGAGAGAATGAGAGAGAGAAAGAAGGAGAGAGAATGAGAGAGAGAGAGAGAAAATGAGAGAGTGAGAGACAATGAGAGTGAGAGAAAGATTGAGAGAGAGAATGTGAGAGAGAGAGAGACAATGAGACAGAAAGAATGAGAGAGAGAGAATGAGAGAGTTAAAGAGAATGAGAATGAGAGAAAGATTAAGAGAGAGAATGTGTGTGTGAGAGAGAGAGAGAGTGAAAGAGAGAATGAGAGAGTGGGTGAGAGAGAATGAGAAGGAGAGAGAAAATGAGAGAGAGTGAGAAAATGAGAGAGAAAGAGAGAAATCAGAGGGAGAGAGAGAGAATGAGAGAGAATGAGACAGAATGAGAGAGATAGAGAAAATGAGAGAGGGAGAGAGAGAAATGAGAGAAAGAAAAATGTGTGATAGAGAGAGAGTGAATGAGAGAGAGAATGAGAGAGAGAGAGAATGAGAGAGAGAGAGAGAAAATGAGAGACAGAGAGAGAATGAGAGAGAGCGAAAGAAAAAGGTGAAATACAGATAGAGCGAATGAGAGGGAGAATGAGAGAGAAAGAGAGAATCAGAGAGAGAGAGAGAGTAAGAGAGAGGGAGAGAGAGAGAGAATGAGAGAGAGAGAGAATGAGAGAAAAAGAGAGAAAATGAGAGAGAGAGAGAGAAAGAGAGAACATGAGAGAGAGAGAAAATGAGGGAGAGAAAGCGAGAGAAATCAGAGGGAGAGAAAGAATGAGAAACAATGAGAGACAGAGAGAGAAAATGAGAGAGAGAGAGAAAATGAGGGAGAGAGAGGAAATGAGAGAGACTGATAGCGAGAAATTAAGATAGAGAGAGAAGGAGAGAGGGAGAGAGAGAGAATGAGAGAGAGAGAGAATGAGTGAGAGAGAGCGAGAGAGATAGAAAGAGAGAAAATGAGAGAGAGAGAGAGAGAATGAGAGAGAGAGTGAGAAAGAGAGAAATCAAAGGGAAAGAGAGAGAATGAGAGAGAATGAAAGAGAGAGAAAATGAGAGCGAGAGAGAGAGGGAGCAATGAGAGAATGAGAAATATGAGATAGAGAGAGAGAATGAAAGAGAGAGAATGAGAGAAAACGAGAGAGAGAAAATGAGAGAGAAATTAAGATAGAGAGAGAAAGAAAACGACAGAGAGAGAGAAAAAATGAGAGATGGAGAATGTGAGAGAGAGAGAGAGAGAGAAACGAAGAGAGGGGGAGAGAGAAAGAATGAGAGAGAGAGAGAGAATGAGAGAGAGAGAATGAGAGAGAGAAAGAAGGAGAGAGAATGAGAGAGAAAGAGAGAGAAAATCAGAGAGTGAGAGAGATTGATAAAATGAGATAGAGAGAGAGAATGAGAGAGAGAGAGACAGACTGAGAGAGTGAGACAGAAAATGAGAGTTTCAGAGAGAGAATGAGAGAGAGAATGAGATGGAAAGAAAGAGATAAATCAGAGGGAGAGAGAGAGGTATAATGAGTGAGAGAGAATGAGAGAGAGAGAGAAGAAAGAGAGAAAATGAGAGAGAGAGAGAGAGAGAAAGAGAGAAAATGAGAGACAGAGAGAGAATGAGAGAAAGAGAGAGAATGAGCGAGAGAGAATGAGAGAGTTAGAGAGATTGAGAATGAGAGAAAGATTAAAAGACAGAATGTGTGAGAGAGAGAGAATGAGAGATAGACAGAATGAGAGAATGAGAGAGAGAGAATGAGAGAGAGAAAGAAGGAGAGAGAATGAGAGAGAGAGAGAGAAAATGAGAGAGTGAGAGACAATGAGAGTGAGAGAAAGATTGAGAGAGAGAATGTGAGAGAGAGACAATGAGACAGAAAGAATGAGAGAGAGAGAATGAGAGAGTTAAAGAGAATGAGAATGAGAGAAAGATTAAGAGAGAGAATGTGTGTGTGAGAGAGAGAGAGAGTGAGAGAGAGAATGAGAGAGTGGGTGAGAGAGAATGAGAAGGAGAGAGAAAATGAGAGAGAGTGAGAAAATGAGAGAGATAGAGAGTAATTAAGACAGAGAGAGAAAAAAATGAGAGAGAGAAAAATGAGAGAAAGAGAGAAAATGAGAGAGACTGATAGCAAGAAATTAAGATAGAGAGAGAAAGAGAGAGGGAGAGAGAGAGAATGTGAGGGAGAGAGAATGAGTGAGTGAGAGCGAGAGAGATAGAAAGAGAGAAAATGAGAGAGAGAGAGAAAAACTGATAGAGGGAGAATGAGAGAGAGAGAGAAAAGAAGAGAGCGAGAGAGAGAAAGAATGAGAGAGAGAGAATGAGAGAGAGAAAGAAGGAGAGACAATGAGAGAGAGAGAGCGAGAAAATGAGAGAGTGAGAGAGAAAGAGTCAAAATGAGAGAGAGAGAGAATGAGAGAGAGAGAGAGAGAATGAGAGAGTTAGAGAGAATGAGAGTGAGAGAATGATTAAGAGAGAGAATGTGTGAGACAGAGAGAGAGAATGAGAGAGACAGAAAGAGAGTGGGAGAGAGACAGAATGAGGGAGAGAGAGAATGATAGAGAGAAAGAATGAGAGAGAGATAGAGAAAATGAGAGAGTGGGAGAGAGAATGAGAAAATGAGATAGAGAGAGAGAGAATGAGAGTGAGAGAGAGAAAATGAGAGAGAGAATGAGAGGGAAAGAAAGAGAGAAATCAGAGGGAGAGTGAGAGAGAGAATGAGAGAGAATGAGAGAGAGAGAATGAGAGAGAATGAGAGAGAAAGAAAGAGAAAATGAGAGAGAGAGAGAGAGAAAATGAGAGAGAGAATGAGAGAGAGAGAGAGAATGAGAGAGAGAGAGAAAATGAGGGTGTCTGAGAGGGAAAGAAAGATATAAATCAGAGGGAGAGCGAGAAAGAGAATGAGAGAGAATGAGAGAGAAAGAAAGAGAGAAAATGAGAGAGAGAGAGAGAGAGAGAGAAAGAGAGAAAATGAGAGACAGAGAGAGAATGAGAGAGAGAGAGAGAATGAGAGAGTTAGAGCGAATGAGAGTGAGAGAATGATTAAGGGAGAGAATGTGTGAGACAGAGAGAGAGAATGAGAGAGACAGAAAGAGAGAGTGGGAGAGAGACAGAATGAGGGAGAGAGAGAATGATAGAGAGAAAGAATGAGAGAGAGATAGAGAAAATGAGAGAGTGAGAGAGAGAATGAGAAAATGAGATAGAGAGAAAGAATGAGAGCGAGAGAGAGAAAATGAGAGAGAGAATGAGAGGGAAGGAAAGAGAGAAATCAGAGGGAGAGCGAGACAATGAGAGAGAGACAGAAAACAAGAGAGAGACAGAGAGAAATGAGCGAAAGAAAAATGTGAGATACAGATAGAGCGAATAGAGAGAGAATGAGAGTGAGAGAGAGAATGAGAGAGAGAGAGAGAGAGAATGATAGATAATGAGAGAGAAACAAAGAGAAAATGAAAGAGAGAGAAAGAGAGAAAATGAGAGACAGAGAGAGAATGAGAGAGAAAGAGAGAAATCAGAGGGAGAGAGAGAGAATGAGAGAGAATGAGACAGAATGAGAGAGATAGAGAAAATGAGAGAGAGAGAGAAATGAGAGAAAGAAAAATGTGTGACAGAGAGAGAATGAATGAGAGAGAGAATGAGAGAGAGAGAATGAGAGGGAGAGAGAGAGAAAATGAGAGACAGAGAGAGAATGAAAGAGAGCGAAAGAAAAATGTGAGATACAGATAGAGCGAATGAGAGGGAGAATGAGAGAGAAAGAGAGAATGAGAAAGAGAGAGAGAATGAGAGAAAATGAGAGAGAGAGAAAGAGAGAAAATGTGAGACAGAGAGAGAATGAGAGAGAGAAAAAGAGAGAAATCAAGGCGAGAGAAAGAATGAGAGAGAATGAGAAAGAATGAGAGAGTGAGAGAGAAAATGAGAGAGAGATAGAAATGAGAGAAAGAAAAATGTGAGATAGAGAGAGAGTGAATGAGAGAGAGAATGAGAGAGAGAGAGAGAGAAAATGAGAGACAGAGAGAATGACAGAGAGCGAAAGAAAAATGTGAGATACAGATAGAGCGAATGAGAGGGAGAATGAGAGAGAAAGAGAGAATGAGAGAGAGAGAGAGAATGAGAGAGAATGAGAGAGAAAGAAAGAGAGAAAATGAGAGAGAGAGAAAGAGAGAAAATGTGAGACAGAGAGAGAATGAGAGAGAGAAAAAGAGAGAAATCAAAGGGAGAGAGAGAATGAGAAAGAATGAGAGAGAGAGAGAAAATGAGAGAGAGAGAGAAATGAGAGAAAGAAAAATGTGAGATAGAGAGAGAGTGAATGAGAGAGAGAATGAGAGAGAGAGAATGAGAGAAATCAGAGGGAGAGAGAGAGAGAGAGAATGAGAGAGAGAGAGAGAATGAGAGAGAGAGAGAATGAGAGACATAGGGAGAAAATGAGAGAGAGAGAATGAGAGAGAGAGAGAGAAAGAAAGAGAGGGAGAGAGAGAGAATGAGACAGAGAGAATGAGAGAGAAAGAGAGAAAATGAGAGAGAGAGAGAGAAAGAGAGAACATGAGAGAGAGAGAGAAAATGAGGGAGAGAAAGCGAGAGAAATCAGAGGGAGAGAAAGAATGAGAAACAATGAGAGACAGAGAGAGAAAATGATAGAGAGAGAGAAAATGAGAGAGAAATTAAGATAGAGAGAGAAAGAAAACGACAGAGAGAGAGAAAAAATGAGAGATGGAGAATGTGAGAGAGAGAGAGAGAGAGAAACGAAGAGAGGGGGAGAGAGAAAGAATGAGAGAGAGAGAGAGAATGAGAGAGAGAGAATGAGAGAGAGAAAGAAGGAGAGAGAATGAGAGAGAAAGAGAGAGAAAATCAGAGAGTGAGAGAGATTGATAAAATGAGATAGAGAGAGAGAATGAGAGAGAGAGAGACAGACTGAGAGAGTGAGACAGAAAATGAGAGTTTCAGAGAGAGAATGAGAGAGAGAATGAGATGGAAAGAAAGAGATAAATCAGAGGGAGAGAGAGAGGTATAATGAGTGAGAGAGAATGAGAGAGAGAGAGAAGAAAGAGAGAAAATGAGAGAGAGAGAGAGAGAGAAAGAGAGAAAATGAGAGACAGAGAGAGAATGAGAGAAAGAGAGAGAATGAGCGAGAGAGAATGAGAGAGTTAGAGAGATTGAGAATGAGAGAAAGATTAAAAGACAGAATGTGTGAGAGAGAGAGAATGAGAGATAGACAGAATGAGAGAATGAGAGAGAGAGAATGAGAGAGAGAAAGAAGGAGAGAGAATGAGAGAGAGAGAGAGAAAATGAGAGAGTGAGAGACAATGAGAGTGAGAGAAAGATTGAGAGAGAGAATGTGAGAGAGAGACAATGAGACAGAAAGAATGAGAGAGAGAGAATGAGAGAGTTAAAGAGAATGAGAATGAGAGAAAGATTAAGAGAGAGAATGTGTGTGTGAGAGAGAGAGAGAGTGAGAGAGAGAATGAGAGAGTGGGTGAGAGAGAATGAGAAGGAGAGAGAAAATGAGAGAGAGTGAGAAAATGAGAGAGATAGAGAGTAATTAAGACAGAGAGAGAAAAAAATGAGAGAGAGAAAAATGAGAGAAAGAGAGAAAATGAGAGAGACTGATAGCAAGAAATTAAGATAGAGAGAGAAAGAGAGAGGGAGAGAGAGAGAATGTGAGGGAGAGAGAATGAGTGAGTGAGAGCGAGAGAGATAGAAAGAGAGAAAATGAGAGAGAGAGAGAAAAACTGATAGAGGGAGAATGAGAGAGAGAGAGAAAAGAAGAGAGCGAGAGAGAGAAAGAATGAGAGAGAGAGAATGAGAGAGAGAAAGAAGGAGAGACAATGAGAGAGAGAGAGCGAGAAAATGAGAGAGTGAGAGAGAAAGAGTCAAAATGAGAGAGAGAGAGAATGAGAGAGAGAGAGAGAATGAGAGAGTTAGAGAGAATGAGAGTGAGAGAATGATTAAGAGAGAGAATGTGTGAGACAGAGAGAGAGAATGAGAGAGACAGAAAGAGAGTGGGAGAGAGACAGAATGAGGGAGAGAGAGAATGATAGAGAGAAAGAATGAGAGAGAGATAGAGAAAATGAGAGAGTGGGAGAGAGAATGAGAAAATGAGATAGAGAGAGAGAGAATGAGAGTGAGAGAGAGAAAATGAGAGAGAGAATGAGAGGGAAAGAAAGAGAGAAATCAGAGGGAGAGTGAGAGAGAGAATGAGAGAGAATGAGAGAGAGAGAATGAGAGAGAAAGAAAGAGAAAATGAGAGAGAGAGAGAGAGAAAATGAGAGAGAGAATGAGAGAGAGAGAGAGAATGAGAGAGAGAGAGAAAATGAGGGTGTCTGAGAGGGAAAGAAAGATATAAATCAGAGGGAGAGCGAGAAAGAGAATGAGAGAGAATGAGAGAGAAAGAAAGAGAGAAAATGAGAGAGAGAGAGAGAGAGAGAGAAAGAGAGAAAATGAGAGACAGAGAGAGAATGAGAGAGAGAGAGAGAATGAGAGAGTTAGAGCGAATGAGAGTGAGAGAATGATTAAGGGAGAGAATGTGTGAGACAGAGAGAGAGAATGAGAGAGACAGAAAGAGAGAGTGGGAGAGAGACAGAATGAGGGAGAGAGAGAATGATAGAGAGAAAGAATGAGAGAGAGATAGAGAAAATGAGAGAGTGAGAGAGAGAATGAGAAAATGAGATAGAGAGAAAGAATGAGAGCGAGAGAGAGAAAATGAGAGAGAGAATGAGAGGGAAGGAAAGAGAGAAATCAGAGGGAGAGCGAGACAATGAGAGAGAGACAGAAAACAAGAGAGAGACAGAGAGAAATGAGCGAAAGAAAAATGTGAGATACAGATAGAGCGAATAGAGAGAGAATGAGAGTGAGAGAGAGAATGAGAGAGAGAGAGAGAGAGAATGATAGATAATGAGAGAGAAACAAAGAGAAAATGAAAGAGAGAGAAAGAGAGAAAATGAGAGACAGAGAGAGAATGAGAGAGAAAGAGAGAAATCAGAGGGAGAGAGAGAGAATGAGAGAGAATGAGACAGAATGAGAGAGATAGAGAAAATGAGAGAGAGAGAGAAATGAGAGAAAGAAAAATGTGTGACAGAGAGAGAATGAATGAGAGAGAGAATGAGAGAGAGAGAATGAGAGGGAGAGAGAGAGAAAATGAGAGACAGAGAGAGAATGAAAGAGAGCGAAAGAAAAATGTGAGATACAGATAGAGCGAATGAGAGGGAGAATGAGAGAGAAAGAGAGAATGAGAAAGAGAGAGAGAATGAGAGAAAATGAGAGAGAGAGAAAGAGAGAAAATGTGAGACAGAGAGAGAATGAGAGAGAGAAAAAGAGAGAAATCAAGGCGAGAGAAAGAATGAGAGAGAATGAGAAAGAATGAGAGAGTGAGAGAGAAAATGAGAGAGAGATAGAAATGAGAGAAAGAAAAATGTGAGATAGAGAGAGAGTGAATGAGAGAGAGAATGAGAGAGAGAGAGAGAGAAAATGAGAGACAGAGAGAATGACAGAGAGCGAAAGAAAAATGTGAGATACAGATAGAGCGAATGAGAGGGAGAATGAGAGAGAAAGAGAGAATGAGAGAGAGAGAGAGAATGAGAGAGAATGAGAGAGAAAGAAAGAGAGAAAATGAGAGAGAGAGAAAGAGAGAAAATGTGAGACAGAGAGAGAATGAGAGAGAGAAAAAGAGAGAAATCAAAGGGAGAGAGAGAATGAGAAAGAATGAGAGAGAGAGAGAAAATGAGAGAGAGAGAGAAATGAGAGAAAGAAAAATGTGAGATAGAGAGAGAGTGAATGAGAGAGAGAATGAGAGAGAGAGAATGAGAGAAATCAGAGGGAGAGAGAGAGAGAGAGAATGAGAGAGAGAGAGAGAATGAGAGAGAGAGAGAATGAGAGACATAGGGAGAAAATGAGAGAGAGAGAATGAGAGAGAGAGAGAGAAAGAAAGAGAGGGAGAGAGAGAGAATGAGACAGAGAGAATGAGAGAGAAAGAGAGAAAATGAGAGAGAGAGAGAGAAAGAGAGAACATGAGAGAGAGAGAGAAAATGAGGGAGAGAAAGCGAGAGAAATCAGAGGGAGAGAAAGAATGAGAAACAATGAGAGACAGAGAGAGAAAATGAGAGAGACTGATAGCGAGAAATTAAGATAGAGAGAGAAAGAGAGAGGGAGAGAGAGAGAGAATGAGAGAGAGAGAGAATGAGTGAGAGAGAGCGAGAGAGATAGAAAGAGAACATTAGAGAGAGAGAGAATGAGAGAGAGAGAGAGAAAGAGAGAAATCAAAGGGAAAGAGAGAGAGAATGAGAGAGAATGAAGGAGAGAGAAAATGAGAGCAAGAGAGAGAGGGAGCAACGAGAGAATGAGAAATATGAGATAGAGAGAGAGAATGAAAGAGAGAGAATGAGAGAAAACGAGAGAGAGAAAATGAGAGAGAAATTAAGATAGAGAGAGAAAGAAAACGACATAGAGAGAGAAAAAGTTAGAGATGGAGAATGTGAGAGAGAGAAAAGAAGAGAGGGGGAGAGAGAAAGAATGAGAGAGAGAGAGAGAATGAGAGAGAAATTCAGAGAGTGAGAGAGATTGATAAAATGAGATAGAGAGAGAGAATGAGAGAGAGAGAGAGACTGAGAGAGTGAGAGAGAAAATGAGAGTGTCAGAGAGAGAATGAGAGAGAGAATGAGTTGGAATGAAAGAGATAAATCAGAGGGAGAGAGAGAGGTATAATGAGTGAGAGAGAATGAGAGAGAGAGAGAGAGAGAAAGAGAGAAAATGAGAGACAGAGAGAGAATGAGAGAAAGAGAGAGAGAATGAGCGAGAGAGAATGACTGAGTTAGAGAGATTGAGAATGAGAGAAAGATTAAAAGACAGAATGTGTGAGAGAGAGAGAATGCGAGATAGAGAGAATGAAAGAATGAGAGAGAGAATGAGAGAGAGAAAGAAGGAGAGAGAGAGAGAGAAAATGAGAGAGTGAGAGAGAGAATGAGAGAGAGAATGAGAGGGAAAGAAAGAGGGAAAAATGAGAGAGGGTGAGAAAGAGAGAAAATGAGAGAATGAGGGAGAGAGAAAGAGAGAAATCAGAGGGAGAGAGAGAATGAGAGAGAGAAAAAAGAGAGGGAGAGAGAGAGAATGAGAGAGAGAGAGAGAGAATGAGAGAGTGAGAGACAATGAGATTGCGAGAAAGATTGAGAGAGAGAATGTGAGAGAGAGAGAGACAATGAGACAGAAAGAATGAGAGAGAGAGAATGAGAGAGTTAGAGAGAATGAGAATGAGAGAAAGATTAAGAGAGAGAATGTGTGTGTGAGAGAGAGAGAGAATGAGAGAGAGAAAAAGAGAGAAATCAAAGGGAGAGAGAGAATGAGAGAGAATGAGAAAGAATGAGAGAGTGAGAGAGAAAAAGAGAGAGAGAAAAATGAGAGAGAAAAATGTGAGATAGAGAGAGAGAGAATGAGAGAGAGAATGAGAGAGAGAGAATGAGAGAAATCAGAGGGAGAGAGAGAGAGAGAGAGAGAATGAGAGAGAGAGAGAATGAGAGAGAGAGAGAATGAGAGACATAGCGAGAAAATGAGAGAGACAGAGAATGAGAGAGAGAGAGAAAGAAAGAGAGAATGAGAGAGAGAGAATGAGAGAGAGAATGAGAGAGCGGGTGATAGAGAATGAGAAGGAGAGGGAAAATGAGAGAGAGTGAGAAAATGAGAGCGATTAAGACAGAAATAAATCAGAGGGAGAGCGAGAGAGAGAATGAGAGAGAGAGAGAATGAGAGAGAATGAGAGAGAAAGAAAGAGAGAAAATGAGAGAGAGAGAGAGAAAGAGAGAAATGAGAGACAGAGAGAGAATGAGAGAGAGAGAGAGAGAATGAGAGAGTTAGAGAGAATGAGAGTGAGAGAATGATTAAGAGAGAGAATGTGTGAGACAGAGAGAGAGAATGAGAGAGACAGAAAGAGAGAGTGGGAGAGAGACAGAATGAGGGAGAGAGAGAATGATAGAGAGAAAGAATGAGAGAGAGATAGAGAAAATGAGAGAGTGAGAGAGAGAATGAGAAAATGAGATAGAGAGAAAGAATGAGAGCGAGAGAGAGAAAATGAGAGAGAGAATGAGAGAGAATGAGAAAGAATGAGAGAGTGAGAGAGAAAATGAGAGAGAGAAAAATGAGAGAGAAAAATGTGAGATAGAGAGAGAGAGAATGAGAGAGAGAATGAGAGAGAGAGAATGAGAGAAATCAGAGGGAGAGAGAGAGAGAGAGAGAGAATGAGAGAGAGAGAGAATGAGAGAGAGAGAGAATGAGAGACATAGCGAGAAAATGAGAGAGACAGAGAATGAGAGAGAGAGAGAAAGAAAGAGAGAATGAGAGAGAGAGAATGAGAGAGAGAATGAGAGAGTGGGTGATAGAGAATGAGAAGGAGAGGGAAAATGAGAGAGAGTGAGAAAATGAGAGCGATTAAGACAGAAATAAATCAGAGGGAGAGCGAGAGAGAGAATGAGAGAGAGAGAGAATGAGAGAGAATGAGAGAGAAAGAAAGAGAGAAAATGAGAGAGAGAGAGAGAGAGAAAGAGAGAAATGAGAGACAGAGAGAGAATGAGAGAGAGAGAGAGAATGAGAGAGTTAGAGAGAATGAGAGTGAGAGAATGATTAAGAGAGAGAATGTGTGAGACAGAGAGAGAGAATGAGAGAGACAGAAAGAGAGAGTGGGAGAGAGACAGAATGAGGGAGAGAGAGAATGATAGAGAGAAAGAATGAGAGAGAGATAGAGAAAATGAGAGAGTGAGAGAGAGAATGAGAAAATGAGATAGAGAGAAAGAATGAGAGCGAGAGAGAGAAAATGAGAGAGAGAATGAGAGGGAAGGAAAGAGAAAAATCAGAGGGAGAGCAAGACAATGAGAGAGAGACAGAAAACAAGAGAGAGACAGAGAGAAATGAGCGAAAGAAAAATGTGAGATACAGATAGAGCGAATAGAGAGAGAATGAGAGTGAGAGAGAGAATAAGTGAGAGAGAGAGAGAGAGAATGATAGATAATGAGAGAGAAACAAAGAGAAAATGAAAGAGAGAGAAAGAGAGAAAATGGGAGACAGAGAGAGAATGAGAGAGAGAGAAATCAGAGGGAGAGAGAGAGAATGAGAGAGAATGAGACAGAATGAGAGAGATAGAGAAAATGAGAGAGAGAGAGAGAAATGAGAGAAAGAAAAATGTGTGATAGAGAGAGAGTGAATGAGAGAGAGAATGAGAGAGAGAGGGAATGAGAGAGAGAGAGAGAGAAAATGAGAGACAGAGAGAGAATGAGAGAGAGCGAAAGAAAAATGTGAGATACAGATAGAGCGAATGAGAGGGAGAATGAGAGAGAAAGAGAGAATGAGAGAGAGAGAGAATGAGA
>JANJGN010000408.1:125000-127500 GCA_026770705.1 Isurus oxyrinchus
TGAGAGAGTAAGAGAGATTGAGAATGAGAGAAAGATTAAAAGACAGAATGTGTGTGAGAGAGAGAATGAGAGATAGAGAGAATGAGAGAATGAGAGAGAGAGAATGAGAGAGAGAAAGAAGGAGAGAGAATGAGAGAGAGAGAGAAAATGAGAGAGTGAGTGAGAGAATGAGAGGGAAAGAAAGAGGGAAAATGAGAGAGGGTGAGAAAGAGAGAAAATGAGAGAATGAGGGAGAGAGAAAGAGAGAAATCAGAGGGAGAGAGAGAATGAGAGAGAGAAAAAAGAAAGGGAGAGAGAGAATGAGAGAGAGAGAGAGAATGAGAGAGTGAGAGACAATGAGAGTGAGAGAAAGATTGAGAGAGAGAATGTGAGAGAGAGAGACAATGAGACAGAAAGAATGAGAGAGAGAGAATAAGAGAGTTAGAGAGTATGAGAATGAGAGAAAGATTAAGAGAGAGAATGTGTGTGTGAGAGAGAGAGAACGAGGGAGAGAATGAGAGAGTGGGTGAGAGAGAATGAGAAGGAGAGAGAAAATGAGAGAGAGTGAGAAAATGAGAGAGATAGAGAGAAATTAAGACACAGAGAGAAAAAAATGAGAGAGAAAAAATGAGAGAAAGAGAGAAAATGAGAGAGAGAGAAATAGACAGCAAGAAATTAAGATAGAGAGAGAAAGAGAGAGGGAGAGAGAGAGAATGTAAGGGAGAGAGAATGAGTGAGAGAGAGAACGAGAGAGATAGAAAGAGAGAAAATGAGAGAGAGAGAGAGAAACTGAGAGAGGGAGAATGAGAGAGAGAGAGAGAAGAAGAGAGCGAGAGAGAGAAAGAATGAGAGAGAGAGAATGAGAGAGAGAAAGAAGGAGAGAGAATGAGAGAGAGAGAGCGAGAAAATGAGAGAGAGAGAGAGAAAGAGAGAAAATGAGAGAGAGAGAATGACAGAGAGAGAGAATGAGAGAGTGAGTGAATGAGAGAGAAAGAAAGAGAGAAAATGAAAGAGAGAGAGAAAGAGAGAACATGAGAGAGAATGAGAGTGAGAGAAATCAGAGGGAGAGAGAGAATGAGAGAGAATGAGAGAGAGAGAGAGAGAGAGAAAATGAGAGAGAGAGAGAGAAATAAGAGAAAGAAAAATGTGAGATAGAGAGAGAGCGAATGAGAGAGAAAATGAGAGAGAGAGAAAATGGCAGAAAAAGGTAGAGAGAAATAAAGATAGTGAGAGAAAGAAAAGGAGAGAGAGAGAAAAAATGAGAGTGAGAGAATGAGAGAGAGAGTGGGAGAGATAAAAGAGAGGGAGAGAGAGAGAATGAGAGAGAGAGAAAGAATGAGAGAGTAAGAGAGAATGAGAGTGAGAGAAAGGTTGAGAGAGAGAATGTAAGAGAGAGTGTGAAACAATGAGAGAAAGAATGAGAGAGAGAAAGACAGAAAATGAGAGACACTGATAGTGAGAAATTAAGATAGAGAGAGAATGTGAGAGAGAGAGAAAGAGAGAGGGAGAGATAGAGAGAATGAGAGAGAGAGAGAGAATGACAAAGATTAGAGAGAGAATGAGAGAGAGAGAATGTGAGAGAGAGAGAGAAAGTGAGAGGGAGAGAGAGAGAGGTTGAGAGAGAGCGAGAATGAGAGGGAGAGAGAAAGAGAGCTAATGAGAGACAGAGAGAGAATGAGAGAGATAGAAAGAGAGAAATCAGAGGGGGAGAGAAAACGAGAGAGAGAGAGAAAATGAGAGAGAGAGAAATAAGAGAAAGAAAAATGTGAGATAGAGAGAGAGCAAATGAGAGAGCAAATGAGAGACAGAGAGAAAATGAGAGAGAGAGGAAACGAGAGAGACTGATAGCCAGAAATTAAGATAGAGAGAGAAAGAGAGAGGGATAGAGAGAGAGAATGAGAGAGAGAGAATGAGTGAGAGAGAATGAGAGAGATAGAAAGAGAGAAAATGAAAGAGAGAGAGAAAAAGAGAGAAAATGAGAGAGAGAGAATGAGAGAGAGAGAGAAAGAGAGAAATCAGAGGGAGAGAGAGAGAATGAGAGAGAATGAGAGAGAGCGAGAGAAAATGAGAGAGAGAGAGAGAGAGGGAACAATGAGATAATGACAAATGTAAGATAGAGAGAGAGAGAATGAGAGAGAGAGAATGAGAGAGAATGAGAGAGAGAGAGAGAAAATGAGAGAGAGAGAAATGAGAGCAAGAAAAATGTGAGATAGAGAGAGACCAAATGAGGGAAAAAGAGAGAGAGAGAGAGAAAATGAGGGAGATAGAGAGAAATTAAGATAGGGAGAGAACGGAAAAGAGAGACAGAAAAAATGAGGGAGAATGAGAGAGACAGAGAGAAAAGAAGAGGGACAGAGAGAAAGAATGAGAGAGAGAGAATGAGACAGCTAGAATGAGAGCGAGAAAGGACGAGAGAGAATGAGAGAGAGAGAAAATGACAGAGTGAGAGAGAATGAGAAAATGAGACAGAGAGAGAATGAGAGAGAGAGAGAAAGAGAATGAGAGAGAGAGAGAGAGAAAA
>JANJGN010000408.1:132500-142500 GCA_026770705.1 Isurus oxyrinchus
AGGAAGGAAAGAGAGAAATCAGAGGGAGAGCGAGAGAATGAGAGAGAATGTGACAGAATGAGAGAGAGACAGAAAACAAGAGAGAGACAGAGAGAAATGAGCGAAAGAAAAATGTGAGATACAGATAGAGCGAATAGAGAGAGAATGAGAGTGAGAGAGAGAGAATGAGAGAGAGAGAGAGAAATCAGAGGGGAGAGAGAGAATGAGAGAGAATGAGACAGAATGAGAGAGATAGAGAAAATGAGAGAGAGAGAGAGAAATGAGAGAAAGATAAATGTGTGATAGAGAGAGAGTGAATGAGAGAGAGAATGAGAGAGAGAGAGAATGAGAGAGAGAGAGAAAAAATGAGAGACAGAGAGTGAATGAGAGAGAGCGAAAGAAAAATGTGAGATACAGATTGAGCGAATGAGAGGGAGAATGAGAGAGAAAGAGAGAGACAAAATGAGAGAGAGAGAAAGAGAGAAAATGTGAGACAGAGAGAGAATGAGAGAGAGAAAAAGAGAGAAATCAAAAGGAGAGAGAGAATGAGAGGGAATGAGAAAGAATGAGAGAGTGAGAGAGAAAATGAGAGAGAGAGAGAATGAGAGAAATCAGAGGGAGAGAGAGAGAGAGAATGAGAGAGAGAGAGAGAATGAGAGAGAGAGAGAATGAGAGACGTAGGGAGAAAATGAGAGAGAGAGAATGAGAGAGAGAGAGAGAAACAAAGAGAGGGAGAGAGAGAGAATGAGAGAGAGAGAATGAGAGAGAATGAGAGAGTGGGTGGGAGAGAATGAGAAGGAGAGAGAAAATGAGAGAGAGTGAGAAAATGAGTGCGATAGAGAGAAATTAAGACAGAGAGAGAAAAAAATGAGAGAGAGAAAAAATGAGAGAAAGAGAGAAAATGAGAGAGACTGATAGCAAGAAATTAACATAGAGAGAGAAAGAGAGAGGGAGGGAGAGATAATGTGAGGGAGAGAGAATGAGTGAGAGAGAGCGAGAGAGATAGAAAGAGAGAAAATGAGAGAGAGAGAGAAAAACTGAGAGAGGGAGAATGAGAGAGAGAGAGAGAAAAGAAGAGAGCGAGAGAGAGAAAGAATGAGAGAGAGAGAATGAGAGAGAGAAAGAAGGAGAGAGAATGAGAGAGAGAGAGCGAGAAAATGAGAGAGTGAGAGAGAGAAAGAGAGAAAATGAGAGAGAGAGAGAATGACAGAGAGAGAGAATGAGAGAGAGAGAGAAAATGAGTGTGTCGGAGAGGGAAAGAAAGAAATAAATCAGAGGGAGAGTGAGAGAGAGAATGAGAGAGAATGAGGGAGAGAGAGAGAATGAGAGAGAATGAGAGAGAAATAAAGAGAGAAAATGAGAGAGAGAGAGAGAAAGAGAGAAAATGAGAGACAGAGAGAGAATAAGAGAGAGAGAATGAGAGAGTTAGAGAGAATGAGAGTGAGAGAATGTGTGAGACAGAGAGAGAGAATGAGAGAGACAGAAAGAGAGTGGGAGAGAGACAGAATGAGGGAGAGAGAGAATGATAGAGAGAAAGAATGAGAGAGAGATAGAGAAAATGAGAGAGTGAGAGAGAGAATGAGAAAATGAGATAGAGAGAGAGAATGAGAGTGAGAGAGAGAAAATGAGAGAGAGAATGAGAGGGAAAGAAAGAGAGAAATCAGAGGGAGAGTGAGAGAGAGAATGAGAGAGAATGAGAGAGAGAGAATGAGAGAGAATGAGAGAGAAAGAAAGAGAAAATGAGAGAGAGAGTGAGAGAGAAAATGAGAGAGAGAGAGAATGAGAGAGATAGAGAAAATGAGGGTGTCTGAGAGGGAAAGAAAGAAATAAATCAGAGGGAGAGCGAGAGTGAAAATGAGAGAGAAAGAAAGAGAGAAAATGAGAGAGAGAGAGAGAAAGAGAGAAAATGAGAGACAGAGAGAGAATGAGAGAGAGCGAGAGAATGAGAGAGTTAGAGAGAATGAGAGTGAGAGAATGATTAAGAGAGAGAATGTGTGAGACAGAGAGAGAGAATGAGAGAGACAGAAAGAGAGAGTGGGAGAGAGACAGAATGAGGGAGAGAGAGAATGATAGAGAGAAAGAATGCGAGCGAGAGAGAGAAAATGAGAGAGAGAATGAGAGGGAAGGAAAGAGAGAAATCAGAGGGAGAGCGAGAGAATGAGAGAGAATGTGACAGAATGAGAGAGAGACAGAAAACAAGAGAGAGACAGAGAGAAATGAGCGAAAGAAAAATGTGAGATACAGATAGAGTGAATAGAGAGAGAATGAGAGTGAGAGAGAGAATGAGAGAGAGAGAGAGAGAGAATGATAGATAATGAGAGAGAAACAAAGAGAAAATGAAAGAGTGAGAAAGAGAGAAAATGAGAGACAGAGAGAGAATGAGAGAGAAAGAGAGAAATCAGAGGGAGAGAGAGAGAATGAGACAGAATGAGACAGAATGAGAGAGATAGAGAAAATGAGAGAAAGAAAAATGTGTGATAGAGAGAGAGTGAATGAGAGAGAGAATGAGAGAGAGAGAGAATGAGAGAGAGAGAGAGAGAGAAAATGAGAGACAGAGAGAGAATGAGAGAGAGCGAAAGAAAAATGTGAGATACAGATAGAGCGAATGAGAGGGAGAATGAGAGAGAAAGAGAGAATGAGAGAGAGAGAGAATGAGAGAGAAAGAAAGAGAGAAAATGAGAGAGAGAGAAAGAGAGAAAATGTGAGACAGAGAGAGAATGAGAGAGAGAAAAAGAGAGAAATCAGAGGGAGAGAGAGAATGAGACAGAATGAGACAGAATGAGAGAGATAGAGAAAAGGAGAGAGAGAGAGAGAGAAATGAGAGAAAGAAAAATGTGTGATAGAGAGAGAAATGAGAGAAAGAAAAATGTGAGATAGAGAGAGAGAGAATGAGAGAGAGAATGAGAGAGAGAATGAGAGAGAGAGAGAGAAAATGAGAGACAGAGAGAGAATGAGAGAGAGCGAAGGATAAATGTGAGATACAGATAGAGCGAATGAGAGGGAGAATGAGAGAGAAAGATAGAATGAGAGAGAGAGAGAATGAGAGAGAATGAGAGAGAAAGAAAGAGAGAAAATGAGAGAGAGAGAGAAAGAGAGAAAATGTGAGACAGAGAGAGAATGCGAGAGAGAAAAAGAGAGAAATCAAAGGGAGAGAGAGAATGAGAGAGAATGAGAAAGAATGAGAGAGAGAGAGAAAATGAGAGAGAGAGAGAGAATGAGTGAGAATGAAAGAGAGAGAAAATGAGAGCGAGAGAGAGAGGGAGCAATGAGAGAATGAGAAATATGAGATAGAGTGAGAGAATGAAAGAGAGAGAATGAGAGAAAATGAGAGAGTGAAAATGATAGAGAAATTAAGATAGAGAGGGAAAGAAAACGACAGAGAGAGAGAAAAAATGAGAGATGGAGAATGTGAGAGAGAGAGAAAAGAAGAGAGGGGGAGAGAGAAAGAATGAGAGAGAGAGAGAGAGAATGAGAGAGAGAGAGAATGAGAGAGAGAAAGAAGGAGAGAGAATGAGAGAGAAAGAGAGAGAAAATCAGAGAGTGAGAGAGATTGATAAAATGAGATAGAGAGAGAGAATGAGAGAGAGATAGAGACTGAGAGAGTGAGAGAGAAAATGAGAGTGTCAGAGAGAGAATGAGAGAGAGAATGAGATGGAAAGAAAGAGACAAATCAGAGAGAGAGAGAGGTATAATGAGTGAGAGAGAATGAGAGAGAGAGAAGAAAGAGAGAAAATGAGAGAGAGAGAGAGAATGAGAGAAAATGAGAGACAGAGAGAGAATGAGATAAAGAGAGAGAATGAGCGAGAGAGAATGAGAGAGTAAGAGAGATTGAGAATGAGAGAAAGATTAAAAGACAGAATGTGTGTGAGAGAGAGAATGAGAGATAGAGAGAATGAGAGAATGAGAGAGAGAGAATGAGAGAGAGAAAGAAGGAGAGAGAATGAGAGAGAGAGAGAAAATGAGAGAGTGAGTGAGAGAATGAGAGGGAAAGAAAGAGGGAAAATGAGAGAGGGTGAGAAAGAGAGAAAATGAGAGAATGAGGGAGAGAGAAAGAGAGAAATCAGAGGGAGAGAGAGAATGAGAGAGAGAAAAAAGAAAGGGAGAGAGAGAATGAGAGAGAGAGAGAGAATGAGAGAGTGAGAGACAATGAGAGTGAGAGAAAGATTGAGAGAGAGAATGTGAGAGAGAGAGACAATGAGACAGAAAGAATGAGAGAGAGAGAATGAGAGAGTTAGAGAGCATGAGAATGAGAGAAAGATTAAGAGAGAGAATGTGTGTGTGAGAGAGAGAGAACGAGGGAGAGAATGAGAGAGTGGGTGAGAGAGAATGAGAAGGAGAGAGAAAATGAGAGAGAGTGAGAAAATGAGAGAGATAGAGAGAAATTAAGACACAGAGAGAAAAAAATGAGAGAGAAAAAATGAGAGAAAGAGAGAAAATGAGAGAGGGAGAGAAATAGACAGCAAGAAATTAAGATAGAGAGAGAAAGAGAGAGGGAGAGAGAGAGAATGTGAGGGAGAGATAATGAGTGAGAGAGAGAGCGAGAGAGATAGAAAGAGAGAAAATGAGAGAGAGAGAGAGAGAGAGAAACTGAGAGAGGGAGAATGAGAGAGAGAGAGAGAAGAAGAGAGCGAGAGAGAGAAAGAATGAGAGAGAGAGAATGAGAGAGAGAAAGAAGGAGAGAGAATGAGAGAGAGAGAGCGAGAAAATGAGAGAGAGAGTGAGAAAGAGAGAAAATGAGAGAGAGAGAGAATGACAGAGAGAGAGAATGAGAGAGTGAGTGAATGAGAGAGAAAGAAAGAGAGAAAATGAAAGAGAGAGAGAAAGAGAGAACATGAGAGAGAATGAGAGTGAGAGAAATCAGAGGGAGAGAGAGAATGAGAGAGAATGAGAGAGAGAGAGAGAGAGAGAAAATGAGAGAGAGAGAGAGAAATAAGAGAAAGAAAAATGTGAGATAGAGAGAGAGCGAATGAGAGAGAAAATGAGAGAGAGAGAAAATGGCAGAAAAAGGTAGAGAGAAATAAAGATAGTGAGAGAAAGAAAAGGAGAGAGAGAGAAAAAATGAGAGAGAGAGAATGAGAGAGAGAGAGGGAGAGATAAAAGAGAGGGAGAGAGAGAGAATGAGAGAGAGAGAAAGAATGAGAGAGTAAGAGAGAATGAGAGTGAGAGAAAGGTTGAGAGAGAGAATGTAAGAGAGAGTGTGAAACAATGAGAGAAAGAATGAGAGAGAGAAAGACAGAAAATGAGAGACACTGATAGTGAGAAATTAAGATAGAGAGAGAATGTGAGAGAGAGAGAAAGAGAGAGGGAGAGATAGAGAGAATGAGAGAGAGAGAGAATGACAAAGATTAGAGAGAGAATGAGAGAGAGAGAATGTGAGAGAGAGAGAGAAAGTGAGAGGGAGAGACAGAGAGGTTGAGAGAGAGCGAGAATGAGAGGGAGAGAGAAAGAGAGCTAATGAGAGACAGAGAGAGAATGAGAGAGATAGAAAGAGAGAAATCAGAGGGGGAGAGAAAACGAGAGAGAGAGAGAAAATGAGAGAGAGAGAAATAAGAGAAAGAAAAATGTGAGATAGAGAGAGAGCAAATGAGAGAGCAAATGAGAGACAGAGAGAAAATGAGAGAGAGAGGAAACGAGAGAGACTGATAGCCAGAAAGTAAGATAGAGAGAGAAAGAGAGAGGGATAGAGAGAGAGAATGAGAGAGAGAGAATGAGTGAGAGAGAATGAGAGAGATAGAAAGAGAGAAAATGAAAGAGAGAGAGAAAGAGAGAAAATGAGAGAGAGTGAATGAGAGAGAGAGAGAAAGAGAGAAATCAGAGGGAGAGAGAGAGAATGAGAGAGAATGAGAGAGAGCGAGAGAAAATGAGAGAGAGAGAGAGAGGGAACAATGAGATAATGACAAATGTAAGATAGAGAGAGAGAGAATGAGAGAGAGAGAATGAGAGAGAATGAGAGAGAGAGAGAGAAAATGAGAGAGAGAGAAATGAGAGCAAGAAAAATGTGAGATAGAGAGAGACCAAATGAGGGAAAAAGAGAGAGAGAGAGAGAGAAAATGAGGGAGATAGAGAGAAATTAAGATAGGGAGAGAACGGAAAAGAGAGACAGAAAAAATGAGAGAGGGAGAATGAGAGAGACAGAGAGAAAAGAAGAGGGACAGAGAGAAAGAATGAGAGAGAGAGAATGAGACAGCTAGAATGAGAGAGAGAAAGGATGAGAGAGAATGAGAGAGAGAGAAAATGACAGAGTGAGAGAGAATGAGAAAATGAGACAGAGCGAGAATGAGAGAGAGAGAGAAAGAGAATGAGAGAGAGAGAGAGAAAATGAAAGTGTCAGAGAGAGAATGAGAGAGAGAATGAGATGGAAAGAAAGAGATAAATCATAGGGAGAGCGAGAGAGAGAGAGAATGAGAGAGAGAATGAGAGAGAATGAGAGAGAAAGAGAGAAAATGAGAGAGAGAGAGTGAGAAGGAGAGAAAATGAGAGACAGAGAGAGAATGAGAGAAATAGAGATAATGAGCGAGAGAGAATGAGAGAGGGAGAGAGAGAGAATGAGGCAGTTAGAGAGAATGAGAATGAGAGAAAGATTAAGACAGAGAATGTGTGTGAGAGAGAGAGAGAATGAGAGAGAGAGAATGAGAGAATGGAAGAGAGAGAGAATGAGATAGAGAGAGAGAATAATAGAGAGAATGAATGAGAGAGAGAATGAGAGAGAGAGAAAATGAGAGAGTGAGAGAGAGAATGAGAAAATGAGATAGAGAGAAAGAATGAGAGAGAGAGAGAATGAGAGAGAGGGAGAATGAGAGAGAGAGAGAGAAAAAAGAGAGGTAGAGAGAGCGAGAATGAGAGTGAGAGAATGATTGAGGGAGAGAATGTGTGAGAGAGAGAAAGGCATTGACAGAGAGAATGAGAGAGAGAAAGAAGGAGAGAGTATGAGAGAGAGAAAAAAATGAGAGAGTGAGAGAGAGAATGAGAAAATGACATAAGTAGAATGAGAGAGAGAGAGAGAGAATGAGAGAGAGAGAGAATATGAGAGGGTCCAGAGAGAGAATGAGAGAGAGAATGAGAGGGGGAGAAAGAGATAAATCAGAGGGAGAGCGAGAGAGAGACTGAGAGAATGAGAGAGAGAGAGAAAATGAGTGAGAGAGAGCGAGGGAGCAATGAGAGAATGAGAAATGTGAGATAGAGAGAGAGAATGAGAGAGAGAGAATGAGAGAGAAAGAAAGAGAGAAAATGAGAGAGAGAGAGAGAAAGAGAGAACCTGAGAGGGAGAGACAATAAAAGAGAGAGCGAGAGAAATCAAAGGGAGAGAGAGAATGAGAGAGAATGAGAGAGAGAGAGAGAGAAAAATGAGAGAGAGAGAGAAATAAGAGAAAGAAAAATATGAGATAGAGAGAGAGCGAATGAGAGAGAAAATGAGAGAGAGAGAAAATGAGAGAGACTGATAGTGAGAAATTAAGATTGAGAGAGAAAGAGAGAGGGAGAGAGAGAAAATGAGAGAGAGAGAGAAAGAGAGAAATCAGAGGGAGAGAGAGAGAATGAGAGAGAAAGAGAGAGAGAGAAAATGAGAGAGAGAGAGAGAGAGAGGGAGCAATGAGAGAATGACAAATGTGAGATAGAAAAAGAGAGAGAATGAAAGAGAGAGAATGAGAGAGAATGAGAGAGAGAGATAGAGAAAGAGAGAAAATGAGAGACAGAGAGAGAATGAGAGAGAGAATGAGAGAGAGAAAGAAAATGAGGGAGTGAGAGAGAGAATGAGAAAATGAGATAGAGAGAATGAGAGAGAGAGAGAGAATGAGAGAGAGAGAAAGAAGGAGAGAGAATGAGAGAGAGAGCGAGAAAATGAGAGAGTGAGAGAGAGAATGAGAAAATGAGATAGACAGAGAGAATGAGGGAGAGAGAGAGAATTAGAGAGAGAGAAAGAGAGAAATCAGAGGGAGAGAGAGAGAATGAGAGAGAAAGAGAGAGAGAGAAAATGAGAGAGAGAGGGAGAGAGGGAGCAATGAGAGAATGACAAATGTGAGATAGAAAGAGAGGGAGAATGAAAGAGAGAGAATGAGAGAGAATAAGAGAGAGAGTTAGAGAAAGAGAGAAAATGAGAGACAGAGAGAGAATGAGAGAGAGAATGAGAGAGAGAAAGAAAATGAGGGAGTGAGAGAGAGAATGAGAAAATGAGATAGAGAGAATGAGAGAGAGAGAGAGAATGAGAGAGAGAGAGAGAAGGAGAGATAATGAGAAAGAGAGCGAGAAAATGAGAGAGTGAGAGAGAGAATGAGAAAATGAGATAGACAGAGAGAATGAGGGAGAGAGAGAGAATGAGAGAGAGAAAGAAAATAAGAGTGTCAGAGAGAGAATGAGAGAGAGAATGAGAGGGAAAGAAAGAGATAAATCAGAGGGAGAGCGAGAGAGAGAGAATGAGAGAGAGAGAATGAGAGAAAATGAGAGAGAGAGAGAGAAAGAGAGAGAATGAGAGACAGAGAGAGAATGAGAGAAAGAGAGAGAATGAGAGAAAGAGAGAGAGTGAGAGAAAATGACAGAGAGAGAGGGAAATTAAGATAGAGAGAGAAAAATGAGAGAGAGAAAAATATGAGAGAACGAGAGAAAATGAGAGACACTGATAGCGAGAAATTGAGATAGAGAGAGAAAGAAAATGAGAGAGAGAGAGAGAGAAGGAGAGAGAGAGAAAATGAGGGAGAGAAAGAGAGAGAAATGAGCGAAAGAAAAATGTCAGATGGAGAGAGAGCGAATGAGAGAGAGAATGAGAGAGAGAGAATGAGAGAGAGAGAGAGAGAGAGAATGAGAGAGAATGAGAGAGAAAGAAAGAGAGAAAATGAGAGAGAGAAAGAGAGAAAATGAGAGAAAGAGGCTGAATGAGGGAGTGAGAAAGAGAGAAATCAGAGGGAGAGAGAGAGAATGAGAGAGAATGACAGAGAAAATGAGAGAGAGAGAGAGAAAATGAGAAAGTGAGAGAATGAGAGATAGACAGTGAGAAAGAGAGAGAGGGAGAGAGAGAGAGAATGAGAGGGAACTAGAATGAGAGGGAGAGAGAAAGAGAGAAAATGAGAGAGAGAGAGAGAATGAGAGAGAGAATGAGAGAGAGAGAAAATGAGAAAGTGAGAGAATGAGAGAGAGAGAGGGATAAAGAGAGAGGGAGAGAGAGAGAGAATGAGAGAGAGAGAATGAGAGAGAAAGTAAGAGAGAAAATGAGAGAGAGAGAGAAAGAGAGAAGCTGAGAGGGAGAGACAATAAAAGAGAGAGCGAGAGAAATCAAAGGGAGAGAGAGAATGAGAGAGAATGAGAGAGAGAGAGAGAAAAAAATGAGAGAGAGAGAGAAATAAGAGAAAGAAAAATATGAGATAGAGAGAGAGCGAATGAGAGAGAAAATGAGAGAGAGAGAAAATGAGAGAGACTGATAGTGAGAAATTAAGATTGAGAGAGAAAGAGAGAGGGAGAGAGAGAAAATGAGAGAGAGAGAAAGAGAGAAATCAGAGAGAGAGAGAGAGAATGCGAGAGAAAGAGAGAGAGAGAAAATGAGAGAGAGAGAGAGAGAGCAATGAGAGAATGACAAATGTGAGATAGAAAGAGAGAGAGAATGAAAGAGAGAGAATGAGAGAGAATGAGAGAGAGAGATAGAGAAAGAGAGAAAATGAGAGACAGAGAGAGAATGAGAGAGAGAGAGAATGAGTGAGAGAGAATGAGAGAGAGAGAAAATGAGGGAGTGAGAGAGAGAAATAGAAAATGAGATAGAGAGAATGAGAGAGAGAGAGAGAATGAGAGGGAAAGAAAGAGATAAATCAGAGGGAGAGCGAGAGAGAGAGAATGAGAGAGAGAGAATGAGAGAAAATGAGGGAGAGAGAGAGAGAGAGAGAAAGAGAGAAAATGAGAGACAGAGAGAGAATGAGAGAAAGAGAGAGAATGAGAGAAAGAGAGAGAGTGAGAGAAAATGACAGAGAGAGAGGGAAATTAAGAAAGAGAGAGAAAAATGAGAGAGAAAAAAATATGAGAGAACGAGAGAAAATGAGAGACA
>JANJGN010000408.1:145000-157500 GCA_026770705.1 Isurus oxyrinchus
GAGAGAATGAGAGAGAGAGAACGAGAGAGAAAGTAAGAGAGAAAATGAGAGAGGGAGAGAGAGAAAGAGAGAAAATGAGAGACAGAGAGAGAATGAGAGAGAGCGAGAGAGAATGAGAGAAAGAGAATGAGAGAGAGAATGAGAGATTTAGAGAGAATGAGAGTGAGAGAAAGATTAAGAGAGAGAATGTGTGAGAGTGAGAGAGAGAATGAGAGAGACAGAATGAGAGAGTGGGAGAGAGAGAAAATGAGAGAGAGAGAGTGATAGATAGAAAGAATGAGAGAGAGAGAGAAAATGAGAGAGTGAGAGAGAGAGAGTGAGAGAGAGAGAATGGCAGAGAGAATGAGAGGTAAAGAAAGACACAAATCAGAGGGAGAGTGAGAGAGAGAATGAGAGAGAATGAGGGAGACTGAATGAGATAAAATGATAGAGAAAGAAAGAGAGAAAAAGAGGGAGAGAGAAAGACAGAAAATGAGAGACACTGATAGTGAGAAATTAAGATAGAGAGAGAAAGAAAATGAGAGAGAGAAAGAGAGAGGGAGAGATAGAGAGAATGAGAGAGAGAGAGAGAATGACAAAGATTAGAGAGAGAATGAGAGAGAGATAATGTGAGAGAGAGAGAGAAAGTGAGAGGGAGAGAGAGAGAGAGGATGAGAGAGAGCGAGAATGAGAGGGAGAGAGAAAGAGAGCTAATGAGAGACAGAGAGAGAATGAGAGAGATAGAAAGAGAGAAATCAGAGGGGGAGAGAAAACGAGAGAGAGAGAGAAAATGAGAGAGAGAAATAAGAGAAAGAAAAATGTGAGATAGAGAGAGAGCAAATGAGAGAGCAAATGAGAGACAGAGAGAAAATGAGAGAGAGAGGAAACGAGAGAGACTGATAGCCAGAAATTAAGATAGAGAGAGAAAGAGAGAGGGATAGAGAGAGAGAATGAGAGAGAGAGAATGAGTGAGAGAGAATGAGAGAGATAGAAAGAGAGAAAATGAAAGAGAGAGAGAAAAAGAGAGAAAATGAGAGAGAGAGAATGAGAGAGAGAGAGAAAGAGAGAAATCAGAGGGAGAGAGAGAGAATGAGAGAGAATGAGAGAGAGCGAGAGAAAATGAGAGAGTGAGAGAGAGGGAACAATGAGATAATGACAAATGTAAGATAGAGAGAGAGATAATGAGAGAGAGAGAATGAGAGAGAATGAGAGAGAGAGAGAAAATGAGAGAGAGAGAAATGAGAGCAAGAAAAATGTGAGATAGAGAGAGACCAAATGAGGGAAAAAGAGAGAGAGAGAGAGAAAATGAGGGAGATAGAGAGAAATTAAGATAGGGAGAGAACGGAAAAGAGAGACAGAAAAAATGAGAGAGGGAGAATGAGAGAGACAGAGAGAAAAGAAGAGGAACAGAGAGAAAGAATGAGAGAGAGAGAAGGAGACAGCTAGAATGAGAGAGAGAAAGGATGAGAGAGAATGAGAGAGAGAGAAAATGACAGAGTGAGAGAGAATGAGAAAATGAGACAGAGAGAGAGAATGAGAGAGAGAGAGAATGAGAGAGAGAGAGAGAGAGAAAATGAAAGTGTCAGAGAGAGAATGAGAGAGAGAATGAGATGGAAAGAAAGAGATAAATCATAGGGAGAGCGAGAGAGAGAGCGAATGAGAGAGAGAATGAGAGAGAATGAGAGAGAAAGAAAGAGAGAAAATGAGAGAGAGAGAGTGAGAAGGAGAGAAAATGAGAGACAGAGAGAGAATGAGAGAAATAGAGATAATGAGAGAGAGAATGAGAGAGGGAGAGAGAGAGAATGAGAGAGTTAGAGAGAATGATAATGAGAGAAAGATTAAGACAGAGAATATGTGAGAGAGAGGGAGAGAATGAGAGAGAGAGAATGAGAGAATGGAAGAGAGAGAGAATGAGATAGAGAGAGAGAATAATAGAGAGAATGAATGAGAGAGAGAATGAGAGAGAGAGAGAAAATGAGAGAGTGAGAGAGAGAATGAGAAAATGAGATAGAGAGAAAGAATGAGAGAGAGAGAGAATGAGAGAGAGGGAGAATGAGAGAGAGAGAGAAAAAAAAAGAGAGGTAGAGAGAGCGAGAATGAGAGTGAGAGAAAGATTGAGGGAGAGAATGTGTGAGAGAGAGAAAGGCATTGACAGAGAGAATGAGAGAGAGAAAGAAGGAGAGAGAATGAGAGAGAGAGAAAAAATGAGAGAGTGAGAGAGAGAATGAGAAAATGACATAAGTAGAATGAGAGAGAGAGAGAGAGAATGAGAGAGAGAGAGAATATGAGAGGGTCCAGAGAGAGAATGAGAGAGAGAATGAGAGGGGGAGAAAGAGATAAATCAGAGGGAGAGCGAGAGAGAGACTGAGAGAATGAGAGAGAGAGAGAGAAAATGAGAGAGAGAGAGAGAGAGAGGGAGCAATGAGAGAATGAGAAATGTGAGATAGAGAGAGAGAATGAGAGAGAGAGAATGAGAGAGAAAGAAAGAGAGAAAATGAGAGAGAGAGAGAGAAAGAGAGAACCTGAGAGGGAGAGACAATAAAAGAGAGAGCGAGAGAAATCAAAGGGAGAGAGAGAATGAGAGAGAATGAGAGAGAGAGAGAGAGAAAAATGAGAGAGAGAGAGAAATAAGAGAAAGAAAAATATGAGATAGAGATAGAGTGAATGAGAGAGAAAATGAGAGAGAGAGAAAATGAGAGAGACTGATAGTGAGAAATTAAGATTGAGAGAGAAAGAGAGAGGGAGAGAGAGAGAATGAGAGAGAGAGAAAGAGAGAAATCAGAGGGAGAGAGAGAGAATGAGAGAGAAAGAGAGAGAGAGAAAATGAGAGAGAGAGAGAGAGAGCAATGAGAGAATGACAAATGTGAGATAGAAAGAGAGAGAGAATGAAAGAGAGAGAATGAGAGAGAATGAGAGAGAGAGATAGAGAAAGAGAGAAAATGAGAGACAGAGAGAGAATGAGAGAGAGAATGAGAGAGAGAGAGAGAGAATAATAGAGAGAATGAATGAGAGAGAGAATGAGAGAGAGAGAGAAAATGAGAGAGTGAGAGAGAGAATGAGAAAATGAGATAGAGAGAAAGAATGAGAGAGAGAGAGAATGAGAGAGAGGGAGAATGAGAGAGAGAGAGAAAAAAAAGAGAGGTAGAGAGAGCGAGAATGAGAGTGAGAGAAAGATTGAGGGAGAGAATGTGTGAGAGAGAGAAAGGCATTGACAGAGAGAATGAGAGAGAGAAAGAAGGAGAGAGAATGAGAGAGAGAGATAAAATGAGAGAGTGAGAGAGAGAATGAGAAAATGACATAAGTAGAATGAGAGAGAGAGAGAGAGAATGAGAGAGAGAGAGAATATGAGAGGGTCCAGAGAGAGAATGAGAGAGAGAATGAGAGGGGGAGAAAGAGATAAATCAGAGGGAGAGCGAGAGAGAGACTGAGAGAATGAGAGAGAGAGAGAGAGAAAATGAGAGAGAGAGAGAGAGAGAGGGAGCAATGAGAGAATGAGAAATGTGAGAGAGAGAGAGAGAATGAGAGAGAGAGAATGAGAGAGAAAGAAAGAGAGAAAATGAGAGAGATAGAGAGAAAGAGAGAACCTGAGAGGGAGAGACAATAAAAGAGAGAGCGAGAGAAATCAAAGGGAGAGAGAGAATGAGAGAGAATGAGAGAGAGAGAGAGAGAAAAATGAGAGAGAGAGAGAAATAAGAGAAAGAAAAATATGAGATAGAGATAGAGTGAATGAGAGAGAAAATGAGAGAGAGAGAAAATGAGAGAGACTGATAGTGAGAAATTAAGATTGAGAGAGAAAGAGAGAGGGAGAGAGAGAGAATGAGAGAGAGAGAAAGAGAGAAATCAGAGGGAGAGAGAGAGAATGAGAGAGAAAGAGAGAGAGAGAAAATGAGAGAGAGAGAGAGAGAGCAATGAGAGAATGACAAATGTGAGATAGAAAGAGAGAGAGAATGAAAGAGAGAGAATGAGAGAGAATGAGAGAGAGAGATAGAGAAAGAGAGAAAATGAGAGACAGAGAGAGAATGAGAGAGAGAATGAGAGAGAGAATGAGAGAGAGAAAGAAAATGAGAGAGTGAGAGAGAGAATGAGAAAATGAGATAGAGAGAAAGAATGAGAGAGAGAGAGAATGAGAGAGAGGGAGAATGAGAGAGAGAGAGAAAAAAAAGAGAGGTAGAGAGAGCGAGAATGAGAGTGAGAGAAAGATTGAGGGAGAGAATGTGTGAGAGAGAGAAAGGCATTGACAGAGAGAATGAGAGAGAGAAAGAAGGAGAGAGAATGAGAGAGAGAAAAAAATGAGTGAGTGAGAGAGAGAATGAGAAAATGACATAAGTAGAATGAGAGAGAGAGAGAGAGAATGAGAGAGAGAGAGAATATGAGAGGGTCCAGAGAGAGAATGAGAGAGAGAATGAGAGGGGGAGAAAGAGATAAATCAGAGGGAGAGCGAGAGAGAGACTGAGAGAATGAGAGAGAGAGAGAAAATGAGAGAGAGAGAGAGAGGGAGCAATGAGAGAATGAGAAATGTGAGATAGAGAGAGAGAATGAGAGAGAAAGAAAGAGAGAAAATGAGAGAGAGAGAGAGAAAGAGAGAACCTGAGAGGGAGAGACAATAAAAGAGAGAGCGAGAGAAATCAGAGAGAGAGAGAGAAATAAGAGAAAGAAAAATATGAGATAGAGAGAGAGTGAATGAGAGAGAAAATGAGAGAGAGAGAAAATGAGAGAGACTGATAGTGAGAAATTAAGATTGAGAGAGAAAGAGAGAGGGAGAGAGAGAGAATGAGAGAGAGAGAAAGAGAGAAATCAGAGGGAGAGAGAGAGAATGAGAGAGAAAGAGAGAGAGAGAAAATGAGAGAGAGAGAGAGAGAGCAATGAGAGAATGACAAATGTGAGATAGAAAGAGAGAGAGAATGAAAGAGAGAGAATGAGAGAGAATGAGAGAGAGAGATAGAGAAAGAGAGAAAATGAGAGACAGAGAGAGAATGAGAGAGAGAATGAGAGAGAGAAAGAAAATGAGGGAGTGAGAGAGAGAATGAGAAAATGAGATAGAGAGAATGAGAGAGAGAGAGAGAAATTTGAGAGAGAGCGAAAGAAGGAGAGAGAATGAGAGAGAGAGCGAGAAAATGAGGGAGTGAGAGAGAGAATGAGAAAATGAGATAGACAGAGAGAATGAGGGAGAGAGAGAGAATGAGAGAGAGAAAGAAAATAAGAGTGTCAGAGAGAGAATGAGAGAGAGAATGAGAGGGAAAGAAAGAGATAAATCAGAGGGAGAGTGAGAGAGAGAGAATGAGAGAGAGAGAATGAGAGAAAATGAGAGAGAGAGAGAGAAAGAGAGAGAATGAGAGACAGAGAGAGAATGAGAGAAAGAGAGAGAATGAGAGAAAGAGAGAGAGTGAGAGAAAATGACAGAGAGAGAGGGAAATTAAGATAGAGAGAGAAAAATGTGAGAGAGAAAAATATGAGAGAACGAGAGAAAATGTGAGACACTGATAGCGAGAAATTGAGATAGAGAGAGAAAGAAAATGAGAGAGAGAGAGAGAAGGAGAGAGAGAGAAAATGAGGGAGAGAAAGAGAGAGAAATGAGCGAAAGAAAAATGTCAGATGGAGAGAGAGCGAATGAGAGAGAGAATGAGAGAGAGAGAATGAGAGAGAGAGAGAGAGAGAATGAGAGAGAATGAGAGAGAAAGAAAGAGGGAAAATGAGAGAAAGAGAGAAAATGAGAGAAAGAGAGTGAATGAGAGAGTGAGAAAGAGAGAAATCAGAGGGAGAGAGAGAGAATGAGAGAGAATGACAGAGAAAATGAGAGAGAGAGAGAGAAAATGAGAAAGTGAGAGAATGAGAGATAGACAGTGAGAAAGAGAGAGAGGGAGAGAGAGAGAGAATGAGAGGGAACTAGAATGAGAGGGAGAGAGAAAGAGAAAATGAGAGAGAGAGAGAGAATGAGAGAGAGAATGAGAGAGAGAGAAAATGAGAAAGTGAGAGAATGAGAGAGAGAGAGGGATAAAGAGAGAGGGAGAGAGAGAGAGAATGAGAGAGAGAGAATGAGAGAGAAAGTAAGAGAGAAAATGAGAGAGAGAGAGAGAAAGAGAGAAGCTGAGAGGGAGAGACAATAAAAGACAGAGTGAGAGAAATCAAAGGGAGAGAGAGAATGAGAGAGAATGAGAGAGAGAGAGAGAAAAAAAATGAGAGAGAGAGAGAAATAAGAGAAAGAAAAATATGAGATAGAGAGAGAGCGAATGAGAGAGAAAATGAGAGAGAGAGAAAATGAGAGAGACTGATAGTGAGAAATTAAGATTGAGAGAGAAAGAGAGAGGGAGAGAGAGAAAATGAGAGAGAGAGAAAGAGAGAAATCAGAGAGAGAGAGAGAATGAGAGAGAAAGAGAGAGAGAGAAAATGAGAGAGAGAGAGAGAGAGAGAGAGAGAGAGCAATGAGAGAATGACAAATGTGAGATAGAAAGAGAGAGAGAATGAAAGAGAGAGAATGAGAGAGAATGAGAGAGAGAGATAGAGAAAGAGAGAAAATGAGAGAGAGAGAGAGAATGAGAGAGAGAGAGAATGAGAGAGAGAGAATGAGAGAGAGAGAAAATGAGGGAGTGAGAGAGAGAATGAGAAAATGAGATAGAGAGAATATGAGAGAGAGAGAGAGAGTGAGAGAGAGAGAAAGAAGGAGAGAGAATGAGAGAGAGCGAGAAAATGAGATAGTGAGAGAGAGAATGAGAAAATGAGATAGACAGAGAGAATGAGGGAGAGAGAGAGAATGAGAGAGAGAGAGAAAATAAGAGTGTCAGAGAGAGAATGAGAGAGAGAATGAGAGGGAAAGAAAGAGATAAATCAGAGGGAGAGCGAGAGAGAGAGAATGAGAGAGAGAGAATGAAAGAAAATGAGAGAGAGAGAAAGCGAGAAAATGAGAGACAGAGAGAGAATGAGAGAAAGAGAGAGAGTGAGAGAAAGAGAGAGAATGAGAGAAAATGAGAGAGAGAGGGAAAATAAGATAGAGAGAGAAAAATGAGAGAGAGAAAAATATGAGAGAATGAGAGAAAATGAGAGACACTGATAGCGAGAAATTGAGATAGAGGGAGAAAGAAAATGAGAGAGACAGAGAGAGAAGGAGAGAGAGAGAAAATGAGGGAGAGAAAGAGAGAGAAATGAGTGAAAGAAAAATGTCAGATGGAGAGAGAGCGAATGAGAGAGAGAATGAGAGAGAGAATGAGAGAGAGAGAGAAAGAGAGAATGAGAGAGAATGAGAGAGAAAGAAAGAGAGAAAATGAGAGAGAGAAAGAGAGAAAATGAGAGAAAGAGAGCGAATGAGAGAGAGAGAAAGAGAGAAATCAGAGGGAGAGAGAGAGAGAATGAGAGAGAGAGAGAAATGAGAGAAAGTAAAATGTGAGAAAGAGAGAGTGAATGAGAGAGAGAATGCGAGAGAGAGAGAATGAGAGAGAGAGAGAAAGAGAGAAAATGAGAGAGAGAAAGAAGAAAACAGAGGGAGAGAGAGAGAGAGAATGAGAGAGAATGAGAGTGAGAGAAAATGAGAGAGAGAAATGGGAGAAAGAAAAATGTGACATAGAGAGAGCAAACCAGAGAGAGAATGAGAGAGAGAGAGAGAGAGAGAATGAGAGAGACAGAAAAAATGACAGAGAGAGAGAGAAATTAAGATAGAGAGAGAAAAAAATGAGAGAAAGAGAGAAAATGTTAGACACTGATTGCGAGAAATTAAGATAGAGAGAGAAAGAAAATGACAGAGTGAGAGAGAAAGAGAGAGGGAGAGATAGAGAGAATGAGAGAGAAACAATGGCAGTGATAGCAAGAGAGAAAATGAGAGAGTGAGAGAGAGTGAGAGAGAGAGAGAGAAAGAGAGAGAGAGGATGAGAGAGAGAGAGAGTGAGAGTGAGAGAGAAAGAGAGCAAATGAGAGAAAGAGAGAGAAAGAGAGAACATGAGAGAGAGACAGAGAATGAGAGAGAGAGCGAGTGAAATCTGAGGGAGAAAGATAATGAGAGAGAATGAGAGAGAGAGAGAACGAGAGAGAAAGTAAGAGAGAAAATGAGAGAGGGAGAGAGAGAAAGAGAGAAAATGAGAGACAGAGAGAGAATGAGAGAGAGCGAGAGAGAATGAGAGAAAGAGAATGAGAGAGAGAATGAGAGATTTAGAGAGAATGAGAGTGAGAGAAAGATTAAGAGAGAGAATGTGTGAGAGTGAGAGAGAGAATGAGAGAGACAGAATGAGAGAGTGGGAGAGAGAGAAAATGAGAGAGAGAGAGTGATAGATAGAAAGAATGAGAGAGAGAGAGAAAATGAGAGAGTGAGAGAGAGAGAGTGAGAGAGAGAGAATGGCAGAGAGAATGAGAGGTAAAGAAAGACACAAATCAGAGGGAGAGTGAGAGAGAGAATGAGAGAGAATGAGGGAGACTGAATGAGATAAAATGATAGAGAAAGAAAGAGAGAAAAAGAGGGAGAGAGAAAGACAGAAAATGAGAGACACTGATAGTGAGAAATTAAGGTAGAGAGAGAAAGAAAATGAGAGAGAGAAAGAGAGAGGGAGAGATAGAGAGAATGAGAGAGAGAGAGAGAGAATGACAAAGATTAGAGAGAGAATGAGAGAGAGAGAATGTGAGAGAGAGAGAGTGAGAGAGAGAGAGAGAGGATGAGAGAGAGCGAGAATGAGAGGGAGAGAGAAAGAGAGCTAATGAGAGACAGAGAGAGAATGAGAGAGAGAGAAAGAGAGAAATCAGAGGGGGAGAGAAAACGAGAGAGAGAGAAAATGAGAGAGAGAGAAATAAGAGAAAGAAAAATGTGAGATAGAGAGAGAGCAAATGAGAGAGCAAATGAGAGACAGAGAGAAAATGAGGGAGAGAGGAAACGAGAGAGACTGATAGCCAGAAATTAAGATAGAGAGAGAAAGAGAGAGGGATAGAGAGAGAGAATGAGAGAGAGAGATAGAATGAGAGAGAATGAGAGAGATAGAAAGAGAGAAAATGAAAGAGAGAGAGAGAAAGAGAGAAAATGAGAGAGAGAGAATGAGAGAGAGAGAGAGAGAGAGAAATCAGAGGGAGAGAGAGAGAATGAGAGAGAATGAGAGAGAGCGAGAGAAAATGAGAGAGAGAGAGAGAGGGAACAATGAGATAATGACAAATGTAAGATAGAGAGAGACAGAGAATGAGAGAGAGAATGAGAGGGGGAGAAAGAGATAAATCAGAGGGAGAGCGAGAGAGAGACTGAGAGAATGAGAGAGAGAGAGAAAATGAGAGAGAGAGAGAGAGGGAGAAATGAGAGAATGAGAAATGTGAGATAGAGAGAGAGAATGAGAGAGAGAGAATGAGAGAGAATGAGAGAGAGCGAAAATGAGAGAGAGAGAAACGAGAGAAAGAAAAATGTGAGACAGAGAGAGAGCGAATGCGAGAAAATGAGAGAGAGAGAAAATGAGAGAGAGACTAAATGAGTGAGAAAGATAGAGAGAAATTAAGATAGAGAGAGAAAAAAAGGAGAGAGAGAGAAAAAATGAGAGAGGGAGAATGAGAGAGAGAGAGAAAAGAGAGTGAGAGAGAGAAAGAATGAGAGAGAGAGACAGAATGAGATAGAGAGAATGAGAGAGAGAAAGAAGGAGAGAGGATGAGAGAGAGAGAGAGAAAATGAGAGAGTGAGAGAGAGAACGAGAAAATGAGATAGAGAGAGAGAAAATGAAAGTGTCAGAGAGAGAATGAGAGAGAGAATGAGAGGGACAGAAAGAGATAAATCAGAGGGAGACCGAGAGAGATAATGAGAGAGAAAGAGAGAGAATGAGAGAGAATGAGAGAGAAAGCAAGAGAAAATGAGAGAGATAGAGAAAGAGAGAAAATGAGAGACAGAGAGAGAATGAGAGAGAGAGAGAGAATGAGAGAGAGAATGAAAGAGAGAGAGAGAGAAAATGAGGGAGTGAGAGAGAGAATGAGAAAATGAGATAGAGAGAATGAGAGAGAATGAGAGAATGAGAGAGAGAGAAAGAAGGAGAGAGAATGAGAGAGAAAGCGAGAAAATGAGAGAGTGAGAGAGAGAATGAGAAAATGAGATAGACAGAGAGAATGAGGGAGAGAGAGAGAATGAGAGAGAGAGAGAAAATAAGAGTGTCAGAGAGAGAATGAGAGAGAGAATGAGAGGGAAAGAAAGAGATAAATCAGAGGGAGAGCGAGAGAGAGAGAATGAGAGAGAGAGAGAGAGAAAGAGAGAAAATGAGTGACAGAGAGAGAATGAGAGAAAGAGAGAGAATGAGAGAAAGCGAGAGAGTGAGAGAAAATGACAGAGAGAGAGGGAAATTAAGATAGAGAGAGAAAAATGAGAGAGAGAAAAATATGAGAGAACGAGAGAAAATGAGAGACACTGATAGCGAGAAATTGAGATAGAGAGAGAAAGAAAATGAGAGAGAGAGAAGGAGAGAGAGAAAATGAGGGAGAGAAAGAGAGAGAAATGAGCGAAAGAAAAATGTCAGATGGAGAGAGAGCGAATGAGAGAGAGAATGAGAGAGAATGAGAGAGAAAGAAAGAGAGAAAATGAGAGAGAGAAAGAGAGAAAATGAGAGAAAGAGAGCGAATGAGAGAGAGAGAAAGAGAGAGAGAGAGGATGAGAGTCAGAGAGTGAGAGTGAGAGAGAAAGAGAGCAAATGAGAGAAAGAGAGAGAAAGAGAGAACATAAGAGAGAGACAGAGAATGAGAGAGAGAGCGAGTGAAATCTGAGGGAGAAAGATAATGAGAGAGAATGAGAGAGAGAGAACGAGAGAGAAAGTAAGAGAGAAAATGAGAGAGGGAGAGAGAGAAAGAGAGAAAATGAGAGACAGAGAGAGAATGAGAGAGAGCGAGAGAGAATGAGAGAGAGAGAGAAAATGAGGGAGTGAGAGAGAGAATGAGAAAATGAGATAGAGAGAATGAGAGAGAGAGAGAGAATGAGAGAGAGAGAAAGAAGGAGAGAGAATGAGAGAGAAAGCGAGAAAATGAGAGAGTGAGAGAGAGAATGAGAAAATGAGATAGACAGAGAGAATGAGGGAGAGAGATAGAATGAGAGAGAGAGAGAGAAAATAAGAGTGTCAGAGAGAGAATGAGAGAGAGAATGAGAGGGAAAGAAGGAGATAAATCAGAGGGAGAGCAAGAGAGAGAGAATGAGAGAGAGAGAATGAGAGAAAATGAGAGAGAGAGAGAGAGAAAGAGAGAAAATGAGTGACAGAGAGAGAATGAGAGAAAGAGAGAGAATGAGAGAAAGAGAGAGAGTGAGAGAAAATGACAGAGAGAGAGGGAAATTAAGATAGAGAGAGAAAAATGAGAGAGAAAAATATGAGAGAACGAGAGAAAATGAGAGACACTGATAGCGAGAAATTGAGGTAGAGAGAGAAAGAAAATGAGAGAGAGAGAAGGAGAGAGAGAAAATGAGGGAGAGAAAGAGAGAGAAATGAGCGAAAGAAAAATGTCAGATGGAGAGAGAGCGAATGAGAGAGAGAATGAGAGAGAGAGAATGAGAGAGAGAGAGAGAGAGAGAATGAGAGAGAATGAGAGAGAAAGAAAGAGAGAAAATGAGAGAGAGAGAAAGAGAGAAAATGAGAGAAAGAGAGCGAATGAGAGAGAGAGAAAGAGAGAAATCAGAGGGAGAGAGAGAGAATGAGGCAGAATGAGAGAGAGAGAGAATGAGAGGGAGAAAGAGAAATGAGAGAAAGAAAAATGTGAGAAAGAGAGAGTGAATGAGAGAGAGAATGCGAGAGAGAGAGAGAATGAGAGAGAGAGAGAGAAAGAGAGAAAATGAGAGAGAGAAAGGGAGAAAACAGAGGGAGAGAGAGAGAGAATGAGAGAGAATGAGAGTGAGAGAAAATGAGAGAGAGAGAGAAATGGGAGAAAGAAAAATGTGACATAGAGAGAGCAAACCAGAGAGAGAATGAGAGAGAGAGAGAGAGAATGAGAGAGAGAGAGAAAATGACAGAGAGAGAGAGAAATTAAGATAGAGAGAGAAAAAAATGAGAGAAAGAGGGAAAATGTTAGACACTGATTGCGAGAAATTAAGATAGAGAGAGAAAGAAAATGAGAGAGTGAGAGAGAAAGAGAGAGGGAGAAATAGAATGAGAGAGAGAGAAAGGCAGAGATAGCAAGAGAGAAAATGAGAGAGCGAGAGAGAGTGAGAGAGAGAGAGAGAAAGAGAGAGAGGATGAGAGAGAGAGAGTGAGAGTTAGAGAGAAAGAGAGCAAATGAGAAAAAGAGAGAGAAAGAGAGAACATAAGAGAGAGACAGAGAATGAGAGAGAGAGCGAGTGAAATCTGAGGGAGAAAGATAATGAGAGAGAATGAGAGAGAGAGAACGAGAGAGAAAGTAAGAGAGAAAATGAGAGAGGGAGAGAGAGAAAGAGAGAAAATGAGAGACAGAGAGAGAATGAGAGAGAGCGAGAGAGAATGAGAGAGAGAGAATGAGAGAGAGAATGAGAGAGAGAGAGAAAATGAGGGAGTGAGAGACAGAATGAGAAAATGAGATAGAGAGAATGAGAGAGAGAGAGAGAATGAGAGAGAGAGAAAGAAGGAGAGAGAATGAGA
>JANJGN010000408.1:162500-180000 GCA_026770705.1 Isurus oxyrinchus
TGAGAGAGAGAGAGAGTGAGAGAGAGAGTATGGCAGAGAGAATGAGAGGTAAAGAAAGACACAAATCAGAGGGAGAGTGAGAGAGAGAATGAGAGAAAATGAGGGAGACTGAATGAGATAAAATGATAGAGAAAGAAAGAGAGAAAAAGAGGGAGCGAGAAAGACAGAAAATGAGAGACACTAATAGTGATAAATTAAGATAGAGAGAGAAAGAAAATGAGAGAGAGAAAGAGAGAGGGAGAGATAGAGAGAATGAGAGAGACAGAGAATGACAAAGATTAGAGAGAGAATGAGAGAGAGAGAATGTGAGAGAGAGAGAGAGAAAGTGAGAGGGAGAGAGAGAGAGGATGAGAGAGATCGAGAATGAGAGGGAGAGAGAAAGAGAGCTAATGAGAGACAGAGAGAGAATGAGAGAGATAGAAAGAGAGAAATCAGAGGGGGAGAGAAAACGAGAGAGAGAGAGAAAATGAGAGAGAGAGAAATAAGAGAAAGAAAAATGTGAGATAGAGAGAGAGCAAATGAGAGAGCAAATGAGAGACAGAGAGAAAATGAGAGAGAGAGGAAACGAGAGAGACTGATAGCCAGAAACTAAGATAGAGAGAGAAAGAGAGAGGGATAGAGAGAGAGAATGAGAGAGAGAGAATGAGTGAGAGAGAATGAGAGAGATAGAAAGAGAGAAAATGAAAGAGAGAGAGAGAAAGAGAGAAAATGAGAGAGAGAGAATGAGAAAAAGAGAGAAATCAGAGGGAGAGAGAGAGAATGAGAGAGAGAATGAGAGATTTAGAGAGAATGAGAGTGAGAGAAAGATTAAGAGAGAGAATGTGTGAGAGTGAGAGAGAGAATGAGAGAGACAGAATGAGAGAGTGGGAGAGAGAGAAAATGAGAGAGAGAGTGATAGATAGAAAGAATGAGAGAGAGAGAGAAAATGAGAGAGTGAGAGAGAGAGAGTGAGAGAGAGAGAATGGCAGAGAGAATGAGAGGTAAAGAAAGACACAAATCAGAGGGAGAGTGAGAGAGAGAATGAGAGAGAATCAGGGAGACTGAATGAGATAAAATGATAGAGAAAGAAAGAGAGAAAAAGAGGGAGAGAGAAAGACAGAAAATGAGAGACACTGATAGTGAGAAATTAAGATAGAGAGAGAAAGAAAATGAGAGAGAGAAAGAGAGAGGGAGAGATAGAGAGAATGAGAGAGAGAGAGAGAATGACAAAGATTAGAGAGAGAATGAGAGAGAGAGAATGTGAGAGAGAGAGAGAAAGTGAGAGGGAGAGAGAGAGAGGATGAGAGAGAGCGAGAATGAGAGGGAGAGAGAAAGAGAGCTAATGAGAGACAGAGAGAGAATGAGAGAGATAGAAAGAGAGAAATCAGAGGGGGAGAGAAAACGAGAGAGAGAGAGAAATGAGAGAGAGAGAAATAAGAGAAAGAAAAATGTGAGATAGAGAGAGAGCAAATGAGAGAGCAAATGAGAGACAGAGAGAAAATGAGAGAGAGAGGAAACGAGAGAGACTGATAGCCAGAAACTAAGATAGAGAGAGAAAGAGAGAGGGATAGAGAGAGAGAATGAGAGAGAGAGAATGAGTGAGAGAGAATGAGAGAGATAGAAAGAGAGAAAATGAAAGAGAGAGAGAGAAAGAGAGAAAATGAGAGAGAGAGAATGAGAAAAAGAGAGAAATCAGAGGGAGAGAGAGAGAATGAGAGAGAGAATGAGAGATTTAGAGAGAATGAGAGTGAGAGAAAGATTAAGAGAGAGAATGTGTGAGAGTGAGAGAGAGAATGAGAGAGACAGAATGAGAGAGTGGGAGAGAGAGAAAATGAGAGAGAGAGTGATAGATAGAAAGAATGAGAGAGAGAGAGAAAATGAGAGAGTGAGAGAGAGAGAGTGAGAGAGAGAGAATGACAGAGAGAATGAGAGGTAAAGAAAGACACAAATCAGAGGGAGAGTGAGAGAGAGAATGAGAGAGAATCAGGGAGACTGAATGAGATAAAATGATAGAGAAAGAAAGAGAGAAAAAGAGGGAGAGAGAAAGACAGAAAATGAGAGACACTGATAGTGAGAAATTAAGATAGAGAGAGAAAGAAAATGAGAGAGAGAAAGAGAGAGGGAGAGATAGAGAGAATGAGAGAGAGAGAGAGAATGACAAAGATTAGAGAGAGAATGAGAGAGAGAGAATGTGAGAGAGAGAGAGAAAGTGAGAGGGAGAGAGAGAGAGGATGAGAGAGAGCGAGAATGAGAGGGAGAGAGAAAGAGAGCTAATAAGAGACAGAGAGAGAATGAGAGAGATAGAAAGAGAGAAATCAGAGGGGGAGAGAAAACGAGAGAGAGAGAGAAAATGAGAGAGAGAGAAATAAGAGAAAGAAAAATGTGAGATAGAGAGAGAGCAAATGAGAGAGCAAATGAGAGACAGAGAGAAAATGAGAGAGAGAGGAAACGAGAGAGACTGATAGCCAGAAATTAAGATAGAGAGAGAAAGAGAGAGGGATAGAGAGAGAGAATGAGAGAGAGAGAACGAGTGAGAGAGAATGAGAGAGATAGAAAGAGAGAAAATGAAAGAGAGAGAGAAAAAGAGAGAAAATGAGAGAGAGAATGAGAGAGAGAGAGAAAGAGAGAAATCAGAGGGAGAGAGAGAGAATGAGAGAGAATGAGAGAGAGCGAGAGAAAATGAGAGAGAGAGAGAGGGAACAATGAGATAATGACAAATGTAAGATAGAGAGAGAGAGAATGAGAGAGAGAGAATGAGAGAGAATGAAAGAGAGAGAGAAAATGAGAGAGAGAGAAATGAGAGCAAGAAAAATGTGAGATAGAGAGAGACCAAATGAGGGAAAAAGAGAGAGAGAGAGAGAAAATGAGGTAGATAGAGAGAAATTAAGATAGGGAGAGAACGGGAAAGAGAGACAGAAAAAATGAGAGAGGGAGAATGAGAGAGACAGAGAGAAAAGAAGAGGGACAGAGAGAAAGAATGAGAGAGAAAGAATGAGACAGCTAGAATGAGAGAGACAAAGGACGAGAGAGAATGAGAGAGAGAGAAAATGACAGAGTGAGAGAGAAAGAGAAAATGAGACAGAGAGAGAGAATGAGAGAGAGAGAGAGAATGAGAGAGAGAGAGAGAAGAAATGAAAGTGTCAGAGAGAGAATGAGAGAGAGAATGAGATGGAAAGAAACAGATAAATCATAGGGAGAGCGAGACAGAGAGAGAGAATGAGAGAGAGAATGAGAGAGAATGAGAGAGAAAGAAAGAGAGAAAATGAGAGAGAGAGAGTGAGAAGGAGAGAAAATGAGAGACAGAGAGAGAATGAGAGAAATAGAGATAATGAGCGAGAGAGAAAGAGAGAGGGAGAGAGAGAGAGAATGAGACAGTTAGAGAGAATGAGAATGAGAGAAAGATTAAGACAGAGAATGTGTGAGAGAGAGAGAGAGAGAATGAGAGAGAGAGAATGAGAGAATGGAAGAGAGAGAGAATGAGATAGAGAGAGAGAATAATAGAGAGAATGAATGAGAGAGAGAATGAGAGAGAGAGAAAATGAGAGAGTGAGAGAGAGAATGAGAAAATGAGATAGAGAGACAGAATGAGAGAGCGAGAGAATGAGAGAGAGGGAGAATGAGAGAGAGAGAGAAAAAAAAGAGAGGTAGAGAGAGCGAGAATGAGAGTGAGAGAAAGATTGAGGGAGAGAATGTGTGAGAGAGAGAAAGGCATTGACAGAGAGAATGAGAGAGAGAAAGAAGGAGAGAGAATGAGAGAGAGAGAAAAAAATGAGAGAGTGAGAGAGAGAATGAGGAAATGACATAAGTACAATGAGAGAGAGGGAGAGAATGAGAGAGAGAGAGAATATGAGAGGGTCCAGAGAGAGAATGAGAGGGGGAGAAAGAGATAAATCATAGGGAGAGCGAGAGAGAGACTGAGAGAATGAGAGAGAGAGAGAAAATGAGAGAGAGAGAGAGAGAGGGAGCAATGAGAGAATGAGAAATGTGAGATAGAGAGAGAGAATGAGAGAGAGAGAATGAAAGAGAAAGAAAGAGAGAAAATGAGAGAGAGAGAGAGAAAGAGAGAACCTGAGAGGGAGAGACAATAAAGGAGAGAGCGAGAGAAATCAAAGGGAGAGAGAGAATGAGAGAGAATGAGAGAGAGAGAGAGAAAAAAATGAGAGAGAGAGAGAAATAAGAGAAAGAAAAATATGAGATAGAGAAAGAGTGAATGAGAGAGAAAATGAGAGAGAGAGAAAATGAGAGAGACTGATAGTGAGGAATTAAGATTGAGAGAGAAAGAGAGAGGGAGAGAGAGAGAATCAGAGAGAGAGAAAGAGAGAAATCAGAGGGAGAGAGAGAGAGAATGAGAGAGAAAGAGAGAGAGAGAAAATGAGAGAGAGAGAGAGAGAGAGAGGGAGCAATGAGAGAATGACAAATGTGAGATAGAAAGAGAGAGAGAATGAAAGAGAGAGAATGAGAGAGAATGAGAGAGAGAGATAGAGAAAGAGAGAAAATGAGAGACAGAGAGAGAATGAGAGAGAGAGAGAATGAGAGAGAGAGAATGAGAGAGAGAGAAAATGAGGGAGTGAGAGAGAGAATGAGAAAATGAGATAGAGAGAATGAGAGAGAGAGAGAGAATGAGAGAGAGAAAGAAGGAGAGAGAATGAGAGAGAGAGCGAGAAAATGAGAGAGTGAGAGAGAGAATGAGAAAATGAGATAGACAGAGAGAATGAGGGAGAGAGAGAGAATGAGAGAGAGAAAATAAGAGTGTCAGAGAGAGAATGAGAGAGAGAATGAGAGGGAAAGAAAGAGATAAATCAGAGGGAGAGCGAGAGAGAGAGAATGAGAGAGAGAGAATGAGAGAAAATGAGGGAGAGAGAGAGAGAGAAAGAGAGAAAATGAGAGACAGAGAGAGAATGAGAGAAAGAGAGAGAATGAGAGAAAGAGAGAGAGTGAGAGAAAATGACAGAGAGAGAGGGAAATTAAGATAGAGAGAGAAAAATGAGAGAGAAAAAAATATGAGAGAACGAGAGAAAATGAGATACACTGATAGCGAGAAATTGAGATAGAGAGAGAAAGAAAATGAGAGAGAGAGAAGGAGAGAGAGAAAATGAGGGAGAGAAAGAGAGAGAAATGAGCGAAAGAAAAATGTCAGATGGAGAGAGAGCGAATGAGAGAGAGAATGAGAGAGAGAGAGAGAGAGAATGAGAGAGAATGAGAGAGAAAGAAAGAGAGAAAATGAGAGAGAGAAAGAGAATGAGAGAGAATGAGAGAGAAAATGAGAGAGAGAGAGAAAATGAGAAAGTGAGAGAATGAGAGATAGACAGTGAGAAAGAGAGAGAGGGAGAGAGAGAGAGAATGAGAGGGAGCTAGAATGAGAGGGAGAGAGAAAGAGAGAAAATGAGAGAGAGAAAGAGAAAGAGAGAGAGAATGAGAGAGAGAGAAAATGAGAAAGTGAGAGAATGAGAGAGAGAGAGGGATAAAGAGAGAGAGGGAGAGAGAGAGAGAATGAGAGAGAATGAGAGAGAAAGTAAGAGAGAAAATGAGAGAGAGAGAGAGAAAGAGAGAAGCTGAGAGGGAGAGACAATAAAAGAGAGAGCGAGAGAAATCAAAGGGAGAGAGAGAATGAGAGAGAATGAGAGAGAGAGAGAGAGAAAGAAAATGAGAGAGAGAGAGAAATAAGAGAAAGAAAAATATGAGATAGAGAGAGAGCGAATGAGAGAGAAAATGAGACAGAGAGAAAATGAGAGAGACTGATAGTGAGAAATTAAGATTGAGAGAGAAAGAGAGAGGGAGAGAGAGAAAATGAGAGAGAGAAAAAGAGAGAAATCAGAGGGAGAGAGAGAGAATGAGAGAGAATGAGAGAGAAAATGAGAGAGAGAAAAAATGAGAAAGTGAGAGAATGAGAGATAGACAGTGAGAAAGAGAGAGAGGGAGAGAGAGAGAGAATGAGAGGGAGCTAGAATGAGAGGGAGAGAGAAAGAGAGAAAATTAGAGAGAGAGAGAGAATGAGAGAGAGAGAGAAAATGAGAAAGTGAGAGAATGAGAGAGAGAGAGGGATAAAGACAGAGAGGGAGAGAGAGAGAGAATGAGAGAGAGAGAATGAGAGAGAAAGTAAGAGAGAAAATGAGAGAGAGAGAGAAAGAGAGAAGCTGAGAGGGAGAGACAATAAAAGAGAGAGTGAGAGAAATCAAAGGGAGAGAGAGAATGAGAGAGAATGAGAGAGAGAGAAAAAAATGAGAGAGAGAGAGAAATAAGAGAAAGAAAGATATGAGATAGAGAGAGAGCGAATGAGAGAGAAAATGAGAGAGAGAGAAAATGAGAGAGACTGATAGTGAGAAATTAAGATTGAGAGCGAAATAGATAGGGAGAGAGAGAAAATGAGAGAGAGAGAAAGAGAGAAATCAGAGGGAGCGAGAGAGAATGAGAGAGAAAGAGAGAGAGAGAAAATGAGAGAGAGAGAGAGAGCAATGAGAGAATGACAAATGTGAGATAGAAAGAGAGAGAGAATGAAAGAGAGAGAATGAGAGAGAATGAGAGAGAGAGATAGAGAAAGAGAAAAAATGAGAGACAGAGAGAGAATGAGAGAGAGAGAGAATGAGAGAGAGAGAATGAGAGAGAGAGAAAATGAGGGAGTGAGAGAGAGAATGTGAAAATGAGATAGAGAGAATGAGAGAGAGAGAGAGAGAGTGAGGGAGAGAGAATGAGAGAGAGAGCGAGAAAATGAGAGTGAGAGAGAGAAGGAGAAAATGAGATAGACAGAGAGAATGAGGGAGAGAGAGAGAATGAGAGAGAGAGAAAATAAGAGTGTCAGAGAGAGAATGAGAGAGAGAATGAGAGGGAAAGAAAGAGATAAATCAGAGGGAGAGCGAGAGAGAGAGAATGAGAGAGAGAGAATGAAAGAAAATGAGAGAGAGAGAAAGAGAGAAAATGAGAGACAGAGAGAGAATGAGAGAAAGAGAGAGAATGAGAGAAAGAGAGAGAGTGAGAGAAAGAGACAGAGAGAGAGGGAAATTAAGATAGAGACAGAAAAATGAGAGAGAGAAAAATATGAGAGAACGAGAGAAAATGAGAGACACTGATAGCGAGAAATTGAGATAGAGAGAGAATGAAAATGAGAGAGAGAGAGAGAGAAGGAGAGAGAGAGAAAATGAGGGAGAGAAAGAGAGAGAAATGAGTGAAAGAAAAATGTCAGATGGAGAGAGAGCGAATGAGAGAGAGAATGAGAGAGAGAGAATGAAAAAGAGAGAATGAGAGAGAATGAGAGAGAAAGAAAGAGAGAAAATGAGAGAGAGAAAGAGAGAAAATGAGAGAAAGAGAGCGAATGAGAGAGAGAGAATGAGAGAAATCAGAGGGAGAGAGAGAGAATGAGAGAGAATGAGACAGAATGAGAGAGAGAGAGAGAATGAGAGAGAGAGAGAAATGAGAGAAAGAAAAATGTGAGAAAGAGAGAGTGAATGAGAGAGAGAATGCGAGAGAGGGAGAATGAGAGAGAGAGAGAAAGAGAGAAAATGAGAGAGAGAAAGAGAGAAAACAGAGGGAGAGAGAGAGAGAATGAGAGAGAATGAGAGTGAGAGAAAATGAGAGAGAGAAATGGGAGAAAGAAAAATGTGACATAGAGAGAGCAAACCAGAGAGAGAATGAGAGAGAGAGAGAGAGAGAATGAGAGAGAGAGAAAAAATGACAGAGAGAGAGAAATTAAGATAGAGAGAGAAAAAAATGAGAGAAAGAGAGAAAATGTTAGACACTGATTGCGAGAAATTAAGATAGAGAGAGAAAGAAAATGACAGAGTGAGAGAGAAAGAGAGAGGGAGAGATAGAGAGAATGAGAGAGATAGAGAGAATGACAAAGATTAGAGAGAGAATGAGAGAGAGAGAATGTGAGAGAGAGAGAGAAAGTGAGAGGGAGAGAGAGAGAGAGGATGAGAGAGAGTGAGAATGAGACGGAGAGAGAAAGAGAGCTAATGAGAGACAGAGAGAGAATGAGAGAGATAGAAAGAGAGAAATCAGAGGGGGAGAGAAAACGAGAGAGAGAGAGAAAATGAGAGAGAGAGAAATAAGAGAAAGAAAAATGTGAGATAGAGAGAGAGCAAATGAGAGAGCAAGTGAGAGACAGAGAGAAAATGAGAGAGAGAGGAAACGAGAGAGACTGATAGCCAGAAATTAAGATAGAGAGAGAAAGAGAGAGTGATAGAGAGAGAGAGAATGAGAGAGAGAGAGAATGAGTGAGAGAGAATGAGAGAGATAGAAAGAGAGAAAATGAAAGAGAGAGAGAAAAAGAGAGAAAATGAGAGAGAAAGAAAATGAGAGAGAGAGAGAAATAAGAGAAAGAAAAATATGAGATAGAGAGAGAGCGAATGAGAGAGAAAATGAGACAGAGAGAAAATGAGAGAGACTGATAGTGAGAAATTAAGATTGAGAGAGAAAGAGAGAGGGAGAGAGAGAAAATGAGAGAGAGAAAAAGAGAGAAATCAGAGGGAGAGAGAGAGAATGAGAGAGAATGAGAGAGAAAATGAGAGAGAGAAAAAATGAGAAAGTGAGAGAATGAGAGATAGACAGTGAGAAAGAGAGAGAGGGAGAGAGAGAGAGAATGAGAGGGAGCTAGAATGAGAGGGAGAGAGAAAGAGAGAAAATTAGAGAGAGAGAGAATGAGAGAGAGAGAGAAAATGAGAAAGTGAGAGAATGAGAGAGAGAGAGGGATAAAGACAGAGAGGGAGAGAGAGAGAGAATGAGAGAGAGAGAATGAGAGAGAAAGTAAGAGAGAAAATGAGAGAGAGAGAGAGAAAGAGAGAAGCTGAGAGGGAGAGACAATAAAAGAGAGAGTGAGAGAAATCAAAGGGAGAGAGAGAATGAGAGAGAATGAGAGAGAGAGAAAAAAATGAGAGAGAGAGAGAAATAAGAGAAAGAAAGATATGAGATAGAGAGAGAGCGAATGAGAGAGAAAATGAGAGAGAGAGAAAATGAGAGAGACTGATAGTGAGAAATTAAGATTGAGAGCGAAATAGATAGGGAGAGAGAGAAAATGAGAGAGAGAGAAAGAGAGAAATCAGAGGGAGCGAGAGAGAATGAGAGAGAAAGAGAGAGAGAGAAAATGAGAGAGAGAGAGAGAGCAATGAGAGAATGACAAATGTGAGATAGAAAGAGAGAGAGAATGAAAGAGAGAGAATGAGAGAGAATGAGAGAGAGAGATAGAGAAAGAGAAAAAATGAGAGACAGAGAGAGAATGAGAGAGAGAGAGAATGAGAGAGAGAGAATGAGAGAGAGAGAAAATGAGGGAGTGAGAGAGAGAATGTGAAAATGAGATAGAGAGAATGAGAGAGAGAGAGAGAGAGTGAGGGAGAGAGAATGAGAGAGAGAGCGAGAAAATGAGAGTGAGAGAGAGAAGGAGAAAATGAGATAGACAGAGAGAATGAGGGAGAGAGAGAGAATGAGAGAGAGAGAAAATAAGAGTGTCAGAGAGAGAATGAGAGAGAGAATGAGAGGGAAAGAAAGAGATAAATCAGAGGGAGAGCGAGAGAGAGAGAATGAGAGAGAGAGAATGAAAGAAAATGAGAGAGAGAGAAAGAGAGAAAATGAGAGACAGAGAGAGAATGAGAGAAAGAGAGAGAATGAGAGAAAGAGAGAGAGTGAGAGAAAATGACAGAGAGAGAGGGAAATTAAGATAGAGACAGAAAAATGAGAGAGAGAAAAATATGAGAGAACGAGAGAAAATGAGAGACACTGATAGCGAGAAATTGAGATAGAGAGAGAATGAAAATGAGAGAGAGAGAGAGAGAAGGAGAGAGAGAGAAAATGAGGGAGAGAAAGAGAGAGAAATGAGTGAAAGAAAAATGTCAGATGGAGAGAGAGCGAATGAGAGAGAGAATGAGAGAGAGAGAATGAAAAAGAGAGAATGAGAGAGAATGAGAGAGAAAGAAAGAGAGAAAATGAGAGAGAGAAAGAGAGAAAATGAGAGAAAGAGAGCGAATGAGAGAGAGAGAATGAGAGAAATCAGAGGGAGAGAGAGAGAATGAGAGAGAATGAGACAGAATGAGAGAGAGAGAGAGAATGAGAGAGAGAGAGAAATGAGAGAAAGAAAAATGTGAGAAAGAGAGAGTGAATGAGAGAGAGAATGCGAGAGAGGGAGAATGAGAGAGAGAGAGAAAGAGAGAAAATGAGAGAGAGAAAGAGAGAAAACAGAGGGAGAGAGAGAGAGAATGAGAGAGAATGAGAGTGAGAGAAAATGAGAGAGAGAAATGGGAGAAAGAAAAATGTGACATAGAGAGAGCAAACCAGAGAGAGAATGAGAGAGAGAGAGAGAGAGAATGAGAGAGAGAGAAAAAATGACAGAGAGAGAGAAATTAAGATAGAGAGAGAAAAAAATGAGAGAAAGAGAGAAAATGTTAGACACTGATTGCGAGAAATTAAGATAGAGAGAGAAAGAAAATGACAGAGTGAGAGAGAAAGAGAGAGGGAGAGATAGAGAGAATGAGAGAGATAGAGAGAATGACAAAGATTAGAGAGAGAATGAGAGAGAGAGAATGTGAGAGAGAGAGAGAAAGTGAGAGGGAGAGAGAGAGAGAGGATGAGAGAGAGTGAGAATGAGACGGAGAGAGAAAGAGAGCTAATGAGAGACAGAGAGAGAATGAGAGAGATGGAAAGAGAGAAATCAGAGGGGGAGAGAAAACGAGAGAGAGAGAGAAAATGAGAGAGAGAGAAATAAGAGAAAGAAAAATGTGAGATAGAGAGAGAGCAAATGAGAGAGCAAGTGAGAGACAGAGAGAAAATGAGAGAGAGAGGAAACGAGAGAGACTGATAGCCAGAAATTAAGATAGAGAGAGAAAGAGAGAGTGATAGAGAGAGAGAGAATGAGAGAGAGAGAGAATGAGTGAGAGAGAATGAGAGAGATAGAAAGAGAGAAAATGAAAGAGAGAGAGAAAAAGAGAGAAAATGAGAGAGAGAGAATGAGAGAGAGAGAGAAAGAGAGAAATCAGAGGGAGAGAGAGAGAATGAGAGAGAATGAGAGAGAGCGAGAGAAAATGAGAGAGAGAGAGAGAGGGAACAATGAGATAATGACAAATGTAAGATAGAGAGAGAGAGAATGAGAGAGAGAGAATGAGAGAGAATGAGAGAGAGAGAGAAAATGAGAGAGAGAGAAATGAGAGCAAGAAAAATGTGAGATAGAGAGAGACCAAATGAGGGAAAAAGAGAGAGAGAGAGAGAAAATGAGGGAGATAGAGAGAAATTAAGATAGGGAGAGAACGGAAAAGAGAGACAGAAAAAATGAGAGAGGGAGAATGAGAGAGACAGAGAGAAAAGAAGAGGGACAGAGAGAAAGAATGAGAGAGAGAGAATGAGACAGCTAGAATGAGAGAGAGAAAGGATGAGAGAGAATGAGAGAGAGAGAAAATGACAGAGTGAGAGAGAATGAGAAAATGAGACAGAGAGAGAGAATGAGAGAGAGAGAGAGAGAGAAAATGAAAGTGTCAGAGAGAGAATGAGAGAGAGAATGAGATGGAAGGAAAGAGATAAATCATAGGGAGAGCGAGAGAGAGAGAGAGAATGAGAGAGAAATGAGAGAGAATGAGAGAGAAAGAAAGAGAGAAAATGAGAGAGAGAGAGTGAGAAGGAGAGAAAATGAGAGACAGAGAGAGAATGAGAGAAATAGAGATAATGAGCGAGAGAGAATGAGAGAGGGAGAGAGAGAGAATGAGACAGTTAGAGAGAATGAGAATGAGAGAAAGATTAAGACAGAGAATGTGTGAGAGAGAGAGAGAGAATGAGAGAGAAACAATGGCAGTGATAGCAAGAGAGAAAATGAGAGAGCGAGAGAGAGTGAGAGAGAGAGAGAGAGAGAAAGAGAGAGAGAGGATGAGAGAGAGAGAGAGTGAGAGTGAGAGAGAAAGAGAGCAAATGAGAGAAAGAGAGAGAAAGAGAGAACATGAGAGAGAGACAGAGAATGAGAGAGAGAACGAGTGAAATCTGAGGGAGAAAGATAATGAGAGAGAATGAGAGAGAGAGAACGAGAGAGAAAGTAAGAGAGAAAATGAGAGAGGGAGAGAGAGAAAGAGAGAAAATGAGAGACAGAGAGAGAATGAGAGAGAGCGAGAGAGAATGAGAGAAAGAGAATGAGAGACAGAATGAGAGATTTAGAGAGAATGAGATTGAGAGAGAGACTGATAGCCAGAAACTAAGATAGAGAGAGAAAGAGAGAGGGATAGAGAGAGAGAATGAGAGAGAGAGAATGAGTGAGAGAGAATGAGAGAGATAGAAAGAGAGAAAATGAAAGAGAGAGAGAGAAAGAGAGAAAATGAGAGAGAGAGAATGAGAAAAAGAGAGAAATCAGAGGGAGAGAGAGAGAATGAGAGAGAGAATGAGAGATTTAGAGAGAATGAGAGTGAGAGAAAGATTAAGAGAGAGAATGTGTGAGAGTGAGAGAGAGAATGAGAGAGACAGAATGAGAGAGTGGGAGAGAGAGAAAATGAGAGAGAGAGTGATAGATAGAAAGAATGAGAGAGAGAGAGAAAATGAGAGAGTGAGAGAGAGAGAGTGAGAGAGAGAGAATGGCAGAGAGAATGAGAGGTAAAGAAAGACACAAATCAGAGGGAGAGTGAGAGAGAGAATGAGAGAGAATCAGGGAGACTGAATGAGATAAAATGATAGAGAAAGAAAGAGAGAAAAAGAGGGAGAGAGAAAGACAGAAAATGAGAGACACTGATAGTGAGAAATTAAGATAGAGAGAGAAAGAAAATGAGAGAGAGAAAGAGAGAGGGAGAGATAGAGAGAATGAGAGAGAGAGAGAGAATGACAAAGATTAGAGAGAGAATGAGAGAGAGAGAATGTGAGAGAGAGAGAGAAAGTGAGAGGGAGAGAGAGAGAGGATGAGAGAGAGCGAGAATGAGAGGGAGAGAGAAAGAGAGCTAATGAGAGACAGAGAGAGAATGAGAGAGATAGAAAGAGAGAAATCAGAGGGGGAGAGAAAACGAGAGAGAGAGAGAAAATGAGAGAGAGAGAAATAAGAGAAAGAAAAATGTGAGATAGAGAGAGAGCAAATGAGAGAGCAAATGAGAGACAGAGAGAAAATGAGAGAGAGAGAAATAAGAGAAAGAAAAATGTGAGATAGAGAGAGAGCAAATGAGAGAGCAAATGAGAGACAGAGAGAAAATGAGAGAGAGAGGAAACGAGAGAGACTGATAGCCAGAAACTAAGATAGAGAGAGAAAGAGAGAGGGATAGAGAGAGAGAATGAGAGAGAGAGAATGAGTGAGAGAGAATGAGAGAGATAGAAAGAGAGAAAATGAAAGAGAGAGAGAGAAAGAGAGAAAATGAGAGAGAGAGAATGAGAAAAAGAGAGAAATCAGAGGGAGAGAGAGAGAATGAGAGAGAGAATGAGAGATTTAGAGAGAATGAGAGTGAGAGAAAGATTCAGAGAGAGAATGTGTGAGAGTGAGAGAGAGAATGAGAGAGACAGAATGAGAGAGTGGGAGAGAGAGAAAATGAGAGAGAGAGTGATAGATAGAAAGAATGAGAGAGAGAGAGAAAATGAGAGAGTGAGAGAGAGAGAGTGAGAGAGAGAGAATGACAGAGAGAATGAGAGGTAAAGAAAGACACAAATCAGAGGGAGAGTGAGAGAGAGAATGAGAGAGAATGAGGGAGACTGAATGAGATAAAATGATAGAGAAAGAAAGAGAGAAAAAGAGGGAGAGAGAAAGACAGAAAATGAGAGACACTGATAGTGAGAAATTAAGATAGAGAGAGAAAGAAAATGAGAGAGAGAAAGAGAGAGGGAGAGATAGAGAGAATGAGAGAGAGAGAGAGAATGACAAAGATTAGAGAGAGAATGAGAGAGAGAGAATGTGAGAGAGAGAGAGAAAGTGAGAGGGAGAGAGAGAGAGGATGAGAGAGAGCGAGAATGAGAGGGAGAGAGAAAGAGAGCTAATGAGAGACAGAGAGAGAATGAGAGAGATAGAAAGAGAGAAATCAGAGGGGGAGAGAAAACGAGAGAGAGAGAGAAAATGAGAGAGAGAGAAATAAGAGAAAGAAAAATGTGAGATAGAGAGAGAGCAAATGAGAGAGCAAATGAGAGACAGAGAGAAAATGAGAGAGAGAGGAAACGAGAGAGACTGATAGCCAGAAATTAAGATAGAGAGAGAAAGAGAGAGGGATAGAGAGAGAGAATGAGAGAGAGAGAACGAGTGAGAGAGAATGAGAGAGATAGAAAGAGAGAAAATGAAAGAGAGAGAGAAAAAGAGAGAAAATGAGAGAGAGAATGAGAGAGAGAGAGAAAGAGAGAAATCAGAGGGAGAGAGAGAGAATGAGAGAGAATGAGAGAGAGCGAGAGAAAATGAGAGAGAGAGAGAGGGAACAATGAGATAATGACAAATGTAAGATAGAGAGAGAGAGAATGAGAGAGAGAGAATGAGAGAGAATGAAAGAGAGAGAGAAAATGAGAGAGAGAGAAATGAGAGCAAGAAAAATGTGAGATAGAGAGAGACCAAATGAGGGAAAAAGAGAGAGAGAGAGAGAAAATGAGGTAGATAGAGAGAAATTAAGATAGGGAGAGAACGGGAAAGAGAGACAGAAAAAATGAGAGAGGGAGAATGAGAGAGACAGAGAGAAAAGAAGAGGGACAGAGAGAAAGAATGAGAGAGAAAGAATGAGACAGCTAGAATGAGAGAGAGAAAGGACGAGAGAGAATGAGAGAGAGAGAAAATGACAGAGTGAGAGAGAAAGAGAAAATGAGACAGAGAGAGAGAATGAGAGAGAGAGAGAGAATGAGAGAGAGAGAGAGAAGAAATGAAAGTGTCAGAGAGAGAATGAGAGAGAGAATGAGATGGAAAGAAACAGATAAATCATAGGGAGAGCGAGAGAGAGAGAGAGAATGAGAGAGAGAATGAGAGAGAATGAGAGAGAAAGAAAGAGAGAAAATGAGAGAGAGAGAGTGAGAAGGAGAGAAAATGAGAGACAGAGAGAGAATGAGAGAAATAGAGATAATGAGCGAGAGAGAAAGAGAGAGGGAGAGAGAGAGAGAATGAGACAGTTAGAGAGAATGAGAATGAGAGAAAGATTAAGACAGAGAATGTGTGAGAGAGAGAGAGAGAGAATGAGAGAGAGAGAATGAGAGAATGGAAGAGAGAGAGAATGAGATAGAGAGAGAGAATAATAGAGAGAATGAATGAGAGAGAGAATGAGAGAGAGAGAAAATGAGAGAGTGAGAGAGAGAATGAGAAAATGAGATAGGGAGACAGAATGAGAGAGCGAGAGAATGAGAGAGAGGGAGAATGAGAGAGAGAGAGAAAAAAAAGAGAGGTAGAGAGAGCGAGAATGAGAGTGAGAGAAAGATTGAGGGAGAGAATGTGTGAGAGAGAGAAAGGCATTGACAGAGAGAATGAGAGAGAGAAAGAAGGAGAGAGAATGAGAGAGAGAGAAAAAATGAGAGAGTGAGAGAGAGAATGAGGAAATGACATAAGTACAATGAGAGAGAGGGAGAGAATGAGAGAGAGAGAGAATATGAGAGGGTCCAGAGAGAGAATGAGAGAGAGAATGAGAGGGGGAGAAAGAGATAAATCATAGGGAGAGCGAGAGAGAGACTGAGAGAATGAGAGAGAGAGAGAAAATGAGAGAGAGAGAGAGAGAGGGAGCAATGAGAGAATGAGAAATGTGAGATAGAGAGAGAGAATGAGAGAGAGAGAATGAAAGAGAAAGAAAGAGAGAAAATGAGAGAGAGAGAGAGAAAGAGAGAACCTGAGAGGGAGAGACAATAAAAGAGAGAGCGAGAGAAATCAAAGGGAGAGAGAGAATGAGAGAGAATGAGAGAGAGAGAGAGAAAAAAATGAGAGAGAGAGAGAAATAAGAGAAAGAAAAATATGAGATAGAGAAAGAGTGAATGAGAGAGAAAATGAGAGAGAGAGAAAATGAGAGAGACTGATAGTGAGGAATTAAGATTGAGAGAGAAAGAGAGAGGGAGAGAGAGAGAATCAGAGAGAGAGAAAGAGAGAAATCAGAGGGAGAGAGAGAGAGAATGAGAGAGAAAGAGAGAGAGAGAAAATGAGAGAGAGAGAGAGAGAGAGGGAGTAATGAGAGAATGACAAATGTGAGATAGAAAGAGAGAGAGAATGAAAGAGAGAGAATGAGAGAGAATGAGAGAGAGAGAGATAGAGAAAGAGAGAAAATGAGAGACAGAGAGAGAATGAGAGAGAGAGAGAATGAGAGAGAGAGAATGAGAGAGAGAGAAAATGAGGGAGTGAGAGAGAGAATGAGAAAATGAGATAGAGAGAATGAGAGAGAGAGAGAGAATGAGAGAGAGAGAAAGAAGGAGAGAGAATGAGAGAGAGAGCGAGAAAATGAGAGAGTGAGAGAGAGAATGAGAAAATGAGATAGACAGAGAGAATGAGGGAGAGAGAGAGAATGAGAGAGAGAGAGAAAATAAGAGTGTCAGAGAGAGAATGAGAGAGAGAATGAGAGGGAAAGAAAGAGAGAAATCAGAGGGAGAGAGAGAGAGAATGAGAGAGAAAGAGAGAGAGAGAAAATGAGAGAGAGAGAGAGAGAGAGGGAGCAATGAGAGAATGACAAATGTGAGATAGAAAGAGAGAGAGAATGAAAGAGAGAGAATGAGAGAGAATGAGAGAGAGAGATAGAGAAAGAGAGAAAATGAGAGACAGAGAGAGAATGAGAGAGAGAGAGAATGAGAGAGAGAGAATGAGAGAGAGAGAAAATGAGGGAGTGAGAGAGAGAATGAGAAAATGAGATAGAGAGAATGAGAGAGAGAGAGAGAATGAGAGAGAGAGAAAGAAGGAGAGAGAATGAGAGAGAGAGCGAGAAAATGAGAGAGTGAGAGAGAGAATGAGAAAATGAGATAGACAGAGAGAATGAGGGAGAGAGAGAGAATGAGAGAGAGAGAGAAAATAAGAGTGTCAGAGAGAGAATGAGAGAGAGAATGAGAGGGAAAGAAAGAGATAAATCAGAGGGAGAGCGAGAGAGAGAGAATGAGAGAGAGAGAATGAGAGAAAATGAGGGAGAGAGAGAGAGAGAAAGAGAGAAAATGAGAGACAGAGAGAGAATGAGAGAAAGAGAGAGAATGAGAGAAAGAGAGAGAGTGAGAGAAAATGACAGAGAGAGAGGGAAATTAAGATAGAGAGAGAAAAATGAGAGAGAAAAAAATATGAGAGAACGAGAGAAAATGAGATACACTGATAGCGAGAAATTGAGATAGAGAGAGAAAGAAAATGAGAGAGAGAGAAGGAGAGAGAGAAAATGAGGGAGAGAAAGAGAGAGAAATGAGCGAAAGAAAAATGTCAGATGGAGAGAGAGCGAATGAGAGAGAGAATGAGAGAGAGAGAGAGAGAGAATGAGAGAGAATGAGAGAGAAAGAAAGAGAGAAAATGAGAGAGAGAAAGAGAATGAGAGAGAATGAGAGAGAAAATGAGAGAGAGAGAGAAAATGAGAAAGTGAGAGAATGAGAGATAGACAGTGAGAAAGAGAGAGAGGGAGAGAGAGAGAGAATGAGAGGGAGCTAGAATGAGAGGGAGAGAGAAAGAGAGAAAATGAGAGAGAGAAAGAGA
>JANJGN010000408.1:190000-192500 GCA_026770705.1 Isurus oxyrinchus
AAGGAGAGAAAATGAGAGACAGAGAGAGAATGAGAGAAATAGAGATAATGAGCGAGAGAGAATGAGAGAGGGAGAGAGAGAGAATGAGACAGTTAGAGAGAATGAGAATGAGAGAAAGATTAAGACAGAGAATGTGTGAGAGAGAGAGAGAGAATGAGAGAGAAACAATGGCAGTGATAGCAAGAGAGAAAATGAGAGAGCGAGAGAGAGTGAGAGAGAGAGAGAGAAAGAGAGAGAGAGGATGAGACAGAGAGAGAGTGAGAGTGAGAGAGAAAGAGAGCAAATGAGAGAAAGAGAGAGAAAGAGAGAACATGAGAGAGAGACAGAGAATGAGAGAGAGAGCGAGTGAAATCTGAGGGAGAAAGATAATGAGAGAGAATGAGAGAGAGAGAACGAGAGAGAAAGTAAGAGAGAAAATGAGAGAGGGAGAGAGAGAAAGAGAGAAAATGAGAGACAGAGAGAGAATGAGAGAGAGCGAGAGAGAATGAGAGAAAGAGAATGAGAGAGAGAATGAGAGAGTTAGAGAGAATGAGAGTGAGAGAAAGATTAAGAGAGAGAATGTGTGAGAGTGAGAGAGCGAATGAGAGAGACAGAATGAGAGAGTGGGAGAGAGAGAAAATGAGAGAGAGAGAGTGATAGATAGAAAGAATGAGAGAGAGAGAGAAAATGAGAGAGTGAGAGAGAGAGAGTGAGAGAGAGAGAATGGCAGAGAGAATGAGAGGTAAAGAAAGACACAAATCAGAGGGAGAGTGAGAGAGAGAATGAGAGAGAATGAGGGAGACTGAATGAGATAAAATGATAGAGAAAGAAAGAGAGAAAAAGAGGGAGAGAGAAAGACAGAAAATGAGAGACACTGATAGTGAGAAATTAAGATAGAGAGAGAAAGAAAATGAGAGAGAGAAAGAGAGAGGGAGAGATAGAGAGAATGAGAGAGAGAGAGAGAGAATGACAAAGATCAGAGAGAGAATGAGAGAGAGAGAATGTGAGAGAGAGAGAGTGAGAGAGAGAGAGAGAGGATGAGAGAGAGCGAGAATGAGAGAGAGAGAGAAAGAGAGCTAATGAGAGACAGAGAGAGAATGAGAGAGATAGAAAGAGAGAAATCAGAGGGGGAGAGAAAACGAGAGAGAGAGAAAATGAGAGAGAGAGAAATAAGAGAAAGAAAAATGTGAGATAGAGAGAGAGCAAATGAGAGAGCAAATGAGAGACAGAGAGAAAATGAGGGAGAGAGGAAACGAGAGAGACTGATAGCCAGAAATTAAGATAGAGAGAGAAAGAGAGAGGGATAGAGAGAGAGAATGAGAGAGAGAGAATGAGTGAGAGAGAATGAGAGAGATAGAAAGAGAGAAAATGAAAGAGAGAGAGAGAAAGAGAGAAAATGAGAGAGAGAGAATGAGAGAGAGAGAGAGAGAGAGAAATCAGAGGGAGAGAGAGAGAATGAGAGAGAATGAGAGAGAGCGAGAGAAAATGAGAGAGAGAGAGAGAGGGAACAATGAGATAATGACAAATGTAAGATAGAGAGAGAGAGAATGAGAGAGAGAGAATGAGAGAGAATGAGAGAGAGAGAGAAAATGAGAGAGAGAGAAATGAGAGCAAGAAAAATGTGAGATAGAGAGAGACCAAATGAGGGAAAAAGAGAGAGAGAGAGAGAAAATGAGGGAGATAGAGAGAAATTAAGATAGGGAGAGAACGGAAAAGAGAGACAGAAAAAATGAGAGAGGGAGAATGAGAGAGACAGAGAGAAAAGAAGAGGGACAGAGAGAAAGAATGAGAGAGAGAGAATGAGACAGCTAGAATGAGAGCGAGAAAGGACGAGAGAGAATGAGAGAGAGAGAAAATGACAGAGTGAGAGAGAATGAGAAAATGAGACAGAGAGAGAGAATGAGAGAGAGAGAGAGAGAGAGAGAGAAAATGAAAGTGTCAGAGAGAGAATGAGAGAGAGAATGAGATGGAAAGAAAGAGATAAATCATAGGGAGAGCGAGAGAGAGAGAGAGAATGAGAGAGAAATGAGAGAGAATGAGAGAGAAAGAAAGAGAGAAAATGAGAGAGAGAGAGTGAGAAGGAGAGAAAATGAGAGACAGAGAGAGAATGAGAGAAATAGAGATAATGAGCGAGAGAGAATGAGAGAGGGAGAGAGAGAGAATGAGACAGTTAGAGAGAATGAGAATGAGAGAAAGATTAAGACAGAGAATGTGTGAGAGAGAGAGAGAATGAGAGAGAGAGAATGAGAGAATGGAAGAGAGAGAGAATGAGATAGAGAGAGAGAATAATAGAGAGAATGAATGAGAGAGAGAATGAGAGAGAGAGAGAAAATGAGAGAGTGAGAGAGAGAATGAGAAAATGAGATAGAGAGAAAGAATGAGAGAGAGAGAGAATGAGAGAGAGGGAGAATGAGAGAGAGAGAGAAAAAAAGAGAGGTAGAGAGAGCGAGAATGAGAGTGAGAGAAAGATTGAGGGAGAGAATTTGTGAGAGAGAGAAAGGCATTGACAGAGAGAATGAGA
>JANJGN010000408.1:202500-215000 GCA_026770705.1 Isurus oxyrinchus
GAGAGGATGAGAGAGAGCGAGAATGAGAGGGAGAGAGAAAGAGAGCTAATGAGAGACAGAGAGAGAATGAGAGAGATAGAAAGAGAGAAATCAGAGGGGGAGAGAAAACGAGAGAGAGAGAAAATGAGAGAGAGAGAAATAAGAGAAAGAAAAATGTGAGATAGAGAGAGAGCAAATGAGAGAGCAAATGAGAGACAGAGAGAAAATGAGGGAGAGAGGAAACGAGAGAGACTGATAGCCAGAAATTAAGATAGAGAGAGAAAGAGAGAGGGATAGAGAGAGAGAATGAGAGAGAGAGAATGAGTGAGAGAGAATGAGAGAGATAGAAAGAGAGAAAATGAAAGAGAGAGAGAGAAAGAGAGAAAATGAGAGAGAGAGAATGAGAGAGAGAGAGAGAGAGAGATAAATCAGAGGGAGAGAGAGAGAATGAGAGAGAATGAGAGAGAGCGAGAGAAAATGAGAGAGAGAGAGAGAGGGAACAATGAGATAATGACAAATGTAAGATAGAGAGAGAGAGAATGAGAGAGAAAGAATGAGAGAGAATGAGAGAGAGAGAGAAAATGAGAGAGAGAGAAATGAGAGCAAGAAAAATGTGAGATAGAGAGAGACCAAATGAGGGAAAAAGAGAGAGAGAGAGAGAAAATGAGGGAGATAGAGAGAAATTAAGATAGGGAGAGAACGGAAAAGAGAGACAGAAAAAATGAGAGAGGGAGAATGAGAGAGACAGAGAGAAAAGAAGAGGGACAGAGAGAAAGAATGAGAGAGAGAGAATGAGACAGCTAGAATGAGAGCGAGAAAGGACGAGAGAGAATGAGAGAGAGAGAAAATGACAGAGTGAGAGAGAATGAGAAAATGAGACAGAGAGAGAGAATGAGAGAGAGAGAGAGAGAGAGAGAGAGAAAATGAAAGTGTCAGAGAGAGAATGAGAGAGAGAATGAGATGGAAAGAAAGAGATAAATCATAGGGAGAGCGAGAGAGAGAGAGAGAATGAGAGAGAAATGAGAGAGAATGAGAGAGAAAGAAAGAGAGAAAATGAGAGAGAGAGAGTGAGAAGGAGAGAAAATGAGAGACAGAGAGAGAATGAGAGAAATAGAGATAATGAGCGAGAGAGAATGAGAGAGGGAGAGAGAGAGAATGAGACAGTTAGAGAGAATGAGAATGAGAGAAAGATTAAGACAGAGAATGTGTGAGAGAGAGAGAGAATGAGAGAGAGAGAATGAGAGAATGGAAGAGAGAGAGAATGAGATAGAGAGAGAGAATAATAGAGAGAATGAATGAGAGAGAGAATGAGAGAGAGAGAGAAAATGAGAGAGTGAGAGAGAGAATGAGAAAATGAGATAGAGAGAAAGAATGAGAGAGAGAGAGAATGAGAGAGAGGGAGAATGAGAGAGAGAGAGAAAAAAAGAGAGGTAGAGAGAGCGAGAATGAGAGTGAGAGAAAGATTGAGGGAGAGAATTTGTGAGAGAGAGAAAGGCATTGACAGAGAGAATGAGAGAGAGAAAGAAGGAGAGAGAATGAGAGAGAGAGAAAAAATGAGAGAGTGAGAGAGAGAATGAGAAAATGACATAAGTAGAATGAGAGAGAGAGAGAGAGAGAATGAGAGAGAGAGAGAATATGAGAGGGTCCAGAGAGAGAATGAGAGAGAGAATGAGAGGGGGAGAAAGAGATAAATCAGAGGGAGAGCGAGAGAGAGACTGAGAGAATGAGAGAGAGAGAGAAAATGAGAGAGAGAGAGAGAGGGAGAAATGAGAGAATGAGAAATGTGAGATAGAGAGAGAGAATGAGAGAGAGAGAATGAGAGAGAATGAGAGAGAGCGAAAATGAGAGAGAGAGAAACGAGAGAAAGAAAAATGTGAGACAGAGAGAGAGCGAATGCGAGAAAATGAGAGAGAGAGAAAATGAGAGAGAGACTAAATGAGTGAGAAAGATAGAGAGAAATTAAGATAGAGAGAGAAAAAAAGGAGAGAGAGAGAAAAAATGAGAGAGGGAGAATGAGAGAGAGAGAGAAAAGAGAGTGAGAGAGAGAAAGAATGAGAGAGAGAGACAGAATGAGATAGAGAGAATGAGAGAGAGAAAGAAGGAGAGAGGATGAGAGAGAGAGAGAGAAAATGAGAGAGTGAGAGAGAGAACGAGAAAATGAGATAGAGAGAGAGAAAATGAAAGTGTCAGAGAGAGAATGAGAGAGAGAATGAGAGGGAGAGAAAGAGATAAATCAGAGGGAGACCGAGAGAGATAATGAGAGAGAAAGAGAGAGAATGAGAGAGAATGAGAGAGAGAGAGAAAATAAGAGTGTCAGAGAGAGAATGAGAGAGAGAATGAGAGGGAAAGAAAGAGATAAATCAGAGGGAGAGCGAGAGAGAGAGAATGAGAGAGAGAGAATGAGAGAAAATGAGAGAGAGAGAGAGAGAAAGAGAGAAAATGAGTGACAGAGAGAGAATGAGAGAAAGAGAGAGAATGAGAGAAAGCGAGAGAGTGAGAGAAAATGACAGAGAGAGAGGGAAATTAAGATAGAGAGAGAAAAATGAGAGAGAGAAAAATATGAGAGAACGAGAGAAAATGAGAGACACTGATAGCGAGAAATTGAGATAGAGAGAGAAAGAAAATGAGAGAGAGAGAAGGAGAGAGAGAAAATGAGGGAGAGAAAGAGAGAGAAATGAGCGAAAGAAAAATGTCAGATGGAGAGAGAGCGAATGAGAGAGAATGAGAGAGAAAGAAAGAGAGAAAATGAGAGAGAGAAAGAGAGAAAATGAGAGAAAGAGAGAGAAAGAGAGAACATAAGAGAGAGACAGAGAATGAGAGAGAGAGCGAGTGAAATCTGAGGGAGAAAGATAATGAGAGAGAATGAAGGAGAGAGAACGAGAGAGAAAGTAAGAGAGAAAATGAGAGAGGGAGAGAGAGAAAGAGAGAAAATGAGAGACAGAGAGAGAATGAGAGAGAGAGAGAGAGAATGACAAAGATTAGAGAGAGAATGAGAGAGAGAGAATGTGAGAGAGAGAGAGTGAGAGAGAGAGAGAGAGGATGAGAGAGAGCGAGAATGAGAGGGAGAGAGAAAGAGAGCTAATGAGAGACAGAGAGAGAATGAGAGAGATAGAAAGAGAGAAATCAGAGGGGGAGAGAAAACGAGAGAGAGAGAAAATGAGAGAGAGAGAAATAAGAGAAAGAAAAATGTGAGATAGAGAGAGAGCAAATGAGAGAGCAAATGAGAGACAGAGAGAAAATGAGGGAGAGAGGAAACGAGAGAGACTGATAGCCAGAAATTAAGATAGAGAGAGAAAGAGAGAGGGATAGAGAGAGAGAATGAGAGAGAGAGAATGAGTGAGAGAGAATGAGAGAGATAGAAAGAGAGAAAATGAAAGAGAGAGAGAGAAAGAGAGAAAATGAGAGAGAGAGAATGAGAGAGAGAGAGAGAGAGAGATAAATCAGAGGGAGAGAGAGAGAATGAGAGAGAATGAGAGAGAGCGAGAGAAAATGAGAGAGAGAGAGAGAGGGAACAATGAGATAATGACAAATGTAAGATAGAGAGAGAGAGAATGAGAGAGAAAGAATGAGAGAGAATGAGAGAGAGAGAGAAAATGAGAGAGAGAGAAATGAGAGCAAGAAAAATGTGAGATAGAGAGAGACCAAATGAGGGAAAAAGAGAGAGAGAGAGAGAAAATGAGGGAGATAGAGAGAAATTAAGATAGGGAGAGAACGGAAAAGAGAGACAGAAAAAATGAGAGAGGGAGAATGAGAGAGACAGAGAGAAAAGAAGAGGGACAGAGAGAAAGAATGAGAGAGAGAGAATGAGACAGCTAGAATGAGAGCGAGAAAGGACGAGAGAGAATGAGAGAGAGAGAAAATGACAGAGTGAGAGAGAATGAGAAAATGAGACAGAGAGAGAGAATGAGAGAGAGAGAGAGAGAGAGAGAGAAAATGAAAGTGTCAGAGAGAGAATGAGAGAGAGAATGAGATGGAAAGAAAGAGATAAATCATAGGGAGAGCGAGAGAGAGAGAGAGAATGAGAGAGAAATGAGAGAGAATGAGAGAGAAAGAAAGAGAGAAAATGAGAGAGAGAGAGTGAGAAGGAGAGAAAATGAGAGACAGAGAGAGAATGAGAGAAATAGAGATAATGAGCGAGAGAGAATGAGAGAGGGAGAGAGAGAGAATGAGACAGTTAGAGAGAATGAGAATGAGAGAAAGATTAAGACAGAGAATGTGTGAGAGAGAGAGAGAATGAGAGAGAGAGAATGAGAGAATGGAAGAGAGAGAGAGAATGAGATAGAGAGAGAGAATAATAGAGAGAATGAATGAGAGAGAGAATGAGAGAGAGAGAGAAAATGAGAGAGTGAGAGAGAGAATGAGAAAATGAGATAGAGAGAAAGAATGAGAGAGAGAGAGAATGAGAGAGAGGGAGAATGAGAGAGAGAGAGAAAAAAAGAGAGGTAGAGAGAGCGAGAATGAGAGTGAGAGAAAGATTGAGGGAGAGAATTTGTGAGAGAGAGAAAGGCATTGACAGAGAGAATGAGAGAGAGAAAGAAGGAGAGAGAATGAGAGAGAGAGAAAAAATGAGAGAGTGAGAGAGAGAATGAGAAAATGACATAAGTAGAATGAGAGAGAGAGAGAGAGAGAATGAGAGAGAGAGAGAATATGAGAGGGTCCAGAGAGAGAATGAGAGAGAGAATGAGAGGGGGAGAAAGAGATAAATCAGAGGGAGAGCGAGAGAGAGACTGAGAGAATGAGAGAGAGAGAGAAAATGAGAGAGAGAGAGAGAGGGAGAAATGAGAGAATGAGAAATGTGAGATAGAGAGAGAGAATGAGAGAGAGAGAATGAGAGAGAATGAGAGAGAGCGAAAATGAGAGAGAGAGAAACGAGAGAAAGAAAAATGTGAGACAGAGAGAGAGCGAATGCGAGAAAATGAGAGAGAGAGAAAATGAGAGAGAGACTAAATGAGTGAGAAAGATAGAGAGAAATTAAGATAGAGAGAGAAAAAAAGGAGAGAGAGAGAAAAAATGAGAGAGGGAGAATGAGAGAGAGAGAGAAAAGAGAGTGAGAGAGAGAAAGAATGAGAGAGAGAGACAGAATGAGATAGAGAGAATGAGAGAGAGAAAGAAGGAGAGAGGATGAGAGAGAGAGAGAGAAAATGAGAGAGTGAGAGAGAGAACGAGAAAATGAGATAGAGAGAGAGAAAATGAAAGTGTCAGAGAGAGAATGAGAGAGAGAATGAGAGGGAGAGAAAGAGATAAATCAGAGGGAGACCGAGAGAGATAATGAGAGAGAAAGAGAGAGAATGAGAGAGAATGAGAGAGAAAGCAAGAGAAAATGAGAGAGATAGAGAAAGAGAGAAAATGAGAGACAGAGAGAGAATGAGAGAGAGAGAGAGAATGAGAGAGAGAATGAAAGAGAGAGAGAGAGAAAATGAGGGAGTGAGAGAGAGAATGAGAAAATGAGATAGAGAGAATGAGAGAGAGTGAGAGAATGAGAGAGAGAGAAAGAAGGAGAGAGAATGAGAGAGAAAGCGAGAAAATGAGAGAGTGAGAGAGAGAATGAGAAAATGAGATAGACAGAGAGAATGAGGGAGAGAGAGAGAATGAGAGAGAGAGAGAAAATAAGAGTGTCAGAGAGAGAATGAGAGAGAGAATGAGAGGGAAAGAAAGAGATAAATCAGAGGGAGAGCGAGAGAGAGAGAATGAGAGAGAGAGAATGAGAGAAAATGAGAGAGAGAGAGAGAGAAAGAGAGAAAATGAGTGACAGAGAGAGAATGAGAGAAAGAGAGAGAATGAGAGAAAGCGAGAGAGTGAGAGAAAATGACAGAGAGAGAGGGAAATTAAGATAGAGAGAGAAAAATGAGAGAGAGAAAAATATGAGAGAACGAGAGAAAATGAGAGACACTGATAGCGAGAAATTGAGATAGAGAGAGAAAGAAAATGAGAGAGAGAGAAGGAGAGAGAGAAAATGAGGGAGAGAAAGAGAGAGAAATGAGCGAAAGAAAAATGTCAGATGGAGAGAGAGCGAATGAGAGAGAGAATGAGAGAGAGAGAATGAGAGAGAATGAGAGAGAAAGAAAGAGAGAAAATGAGAGAGAGAAAGAGAGAAAATGAGAGAAAGAGAGCGAATGAGAGAGAGAGAAAGAGAGAGAGAGAGGATGAGAGTCAGAGAGTGAGAGTGAGAGAGAAAGAGAGCAAATGAGAGAAAGAGAGAGAAAGAGAGAACATAAGAGAGAGACAGAGAATGAGAGAGAGAGCGAGTGAAATCTGAGGGAGAAAGATAATGAGAGAGAATGAGAGAGAGAGAACGAGAGAGAAAGTAAGAGAGAAAATGAGAGAGGGAGAGAGAGAAAGAGAGAAAATGAGAGACAGAGAGAGAATGAGAGAGAGCGAGAGAGAATGAGAGAGAGAGAGAAAATGAGGGAGTGAGAGAGAGAATGATAAAATGAGATAGAGAGAATGAGAGAGAGAGAGAGAATGAGAGAGAGAATGAAAGAGAGAGAGCGAGAAAATGAGAGAGTGAGAGAGAGAATGAGAAAATGAGATAGAGAGAATGAGAGAGAGTGAGAGAATGAGAGAGAGAGAAAGAAGGAGAGAGAATGAGAGAGAAAGCGAGAAAATGAGAGAGTGAGAGAGAGAATGAGAAAATGAGATAGACAGAGAGAATGAGGGAGAGAGAGAGAATGAGAGAGAGAGAGAAAATAAGAGTGTCAGAGAGAGAATGAGAGAGAGAATGAGAGGGAAAGAAAGAGATAAATCAGAGGGAGAGCGAGAGAGAGAGAATGAGAGAGAGAGAATGAGAGAAAATGAGAGAGAGAGAGAGAGAAAGAGAGAAAATGAGTGACAGAGAGAGAATGAGAGAAAGAGAGAGAATGAGAGAAAGCGAGAGAGTGAGAGAAAATGACAGAGAGAGAGGGAAATTAAGATAGAGAGAGAAAAATGAGAGAGAGAAAAATATGAGAGAACGAGAGAAAATGAGAGACACTGATAGCGAGAAATTGAGATAGAGAGAGAAAGAAAATGAGAGAGAGAGAAGGAGAGAGAGAAAATGAGGGAGAGAAAGAGAGAGAAATGAGCGAAAGAAAAATGTCAGATGGAGAGAGAGCGAATGAGAGAGAATGAGAGAGAAAGAAAGAGAGAAAATGAGAGAGAGAAAGAGAGAAAATGAGAGAAAGAGAGAGAAAGAGAGAACATAAGAGAGAGACAGAGAATGAGAGAGAGAGCGAGTGAAATCTGAGGGAGAAAGATAATGAGAGAGAATGAAGGAGAGAGAACGAGAGAGAAAGTAAGAGAGAAAATGAGAGAGGGAGAGAGAGAAAGAGAGAAAATGAGAGACAGAGAGAGAATGAGAGAGAGAGAGAAAATGAGGGAGTGAGAGAGAGAATGAGAAAATGAGATAGAGAGAATGAGAGAGAGAGAGAGAATGAGAGAGGGAGAAATGAGAGCAAGAAAAATGTGAGATAGAGAGAGACCAAATGAGGGAAAAAGAGAGAGAGAGAGAGAAAATGAGGGAGATAGAGAGAAATTAAGATAGGGAGAGAACGGAAAAGAGAGACAGAAAAAATGAGAGAGGGAGAATGAGAGAGACAGAGAGAAAGGAAGAGGGACAGAGAGAAAGAATGAGAGAGAGAGAATGAGACAGCTAGAATGAGAGAGAGAGAGGACGAGAGAGAATGAGAGAGAGAGAAAATGACAGAGTGAGAGAGAATGAGATAATGAGACAGAGAGAGAGAATGAGAGAGAGAGAGAGAATGAGAGAGAGAGAGAGAGAAAATGAAAGTGTCAGAGAGAGAATGAGAGAGAGAATGAGATGGAAAGAAAGAGATAAATCATAGGGAGAGCGAGAGAGAGAGTGAATGAGAGAGAGAATGAGAGAGAATGAGAGAGAAAGAAAGAGAGAAAATGAGAGAGAGAGAGTGAGAAGGAGAGAAAATGAGAGACAGAGAGAGAACGAGAGAAATAGAGATAATGAGAGAGAGAATGAGAGAGGGAGAGAGAGAGAATGAGAGAGTTAGAGAGAATGAGAATGAGAGAAAGATTAAGACAGAGAATATGTGAGAGAGAGAGAGAGAGAGAATGAGAGAGAGAGAATGAGAGAATGGAAGAGAGAGAGAATGAGATAGAGAGAGAGAATAATAGAGAGAATGAATGAGAGAGAGAATGAGAGAGAGAGAGAAAATGAGAGAGTGAGAGAGAGAATGAGAAAATGAGATAGAGAGAAAGAATGAGAGAGAGAGAGAATGAGAGAGAGGGAGAATGAGAGAGAGAGAGAAAAAAAAGAGAGGTAGAGAGAGCGAGAATGAGAGTGAGAGAAAGATTGAGGGAGAGAATGTGTGAGAGAGAGAAAGGCATTGACAGAGAGAATGAGAGAGAGAAAGAAGGAGTGAGAATGAGAGAGAGAGAAAAAATGAGAGAGTGAGAGAGAGAATGAGAAAATGACATAAGTAGAATGAGAGAGAGAGAGAGAGAATGAGAGAGAGAGAGAATATGAGAGGGTCCAGAGAGAGAATGAGAGAGAGAATGAGAGGGGGAGAAAGAGATAAATCAGAGGGAGAGCGAGAGAGAGACTGAGAGAATGAGAGAGAGAGAGAGAAAATGAGAGAGAGAGAGAGAGGGAGCAATGAGAGAATGAGAAATGTGAGATAGAGAGAGAGAATGAGAGAGAGAGAATGAGAGAGAAAGAAAGAGAGAAAATGAGAGAGAGAGAGAGAAAGAGAGAACCTGAGAGGGAGAGACAATAAAAGAGAGAGCGAGAGAAATCAAAGGGAGAGAGAGAATGAGAGAGAATGAGAGAGAGAGAGAGAGAAAAATGAGAGAGAGAGAGAAATAAGAGAAAGAAAAATATGAGATAGAGATAGAGTGAATGAGAGAGAAAATGAGATAGAGAGAAAATGAGAGAGACTGATAGTGAGAAATTAAGATTGAGAGAGAAAGAGAGAGGGAGAGAGAGAGAATGAGAGAGAGAGAAAGAGAGAAATCAGAGGGAGAGAGAGAGAATGAGAGAGAAAGAGAGACAGAGAAAATGAGAGAGAGAGAGAGAGAGAGCAATGAGAGAATGACAAATGTAAGATAGAAAGAGAGAGAGAATGAAAGAGAGAGAATGAGAGAGAATGAGAGAGAGAGATAGAGAAAGAGAGAAAATGAGAGACAGAGAGAGAATGAGAGAGAGAATGAGAGAGAGAAAGAAAATGAGAGAGTGAGAGAGAGAATGAGAAAATGAGATAGAGAGAAAGAATGAGAGAGATAGAGAATGAGAGAGAGGGAGAATGAGAGAGAGAGAGAAAAAAAAGAGAGGTAGAGCGAGAATGAGAGTGAGAGAAAGATTGAGGGAGAGAATGTGTGAGAGAGAGAAAGGCATTGACAGAGAGAATGAGAGAGAGAAAGAAGGAGTGAGAATGAGAGAGAGAGAAAAAATGAGAGAGTGAGAGAGAGAATGAGAAAATGACATAAGTAGAATGAGAGAGAGAGAGAGAGAATGAGAGAGAGAGAGAATATGAGAGGGTCCAGAGAGAGAATGAGAGAGAGAATGAGAGGGGGAGAAAGAGATAAATCAGAGGGAGAGTGAGAGAGAGACTGAGAGAATGAGAGAGAGAGAGAAAATGAGAGAGAGAGAGAGGGAGCAATGAGAGAATGAGAAATGTGAGATAGAGAGAGAGAATGAGAGAGAGAGAATGAGAGAGAAAGAAAGAGAGAAAATGAGAGAGATAGAGAGAAAGAGAGAACCTGAGAGGGAGAGACAATAAAAGAGAGAGCGAGAGAAATCAAAGGGAGAGAGAGAATGAGAGAGAATGAGAGAGAGAGAGAGAGAAAAATGAGAGAGAGAGAGAAATAAGAGAAAGAAAAATATGAGATAGAGATAGAGTGAATGAGAGAGAAAATGAGAGAGAGAGAAAATGAGAGAGACTGATAGTGAGAAATTAAGATTGAGAGAGAAAGAGAGAGGGAGAGAGAAAGAATGAGAGAGAGAGAAAGAGAGAAATCAGAGGGAGAGAGAGAGAATGAGAGAGAAAGAGAGACAGAGAAAATGAGAGAGAGAGAGAGAGAGCAATGAGAGAATGACAAATGTGAGATAGAAAGAGAGAGAGAATGAAAGAGAGAGAATGAGAGAGAATGAGAGAGAGAGATAGAGAAAGAGAGAAAATGAGAGAGAGAGAGAGAGAGCAATGAGAGAATGACAAATGTGAGATAGAAAGAGAGAGAGAATGAAAGAGAGAGAATGAGAGAGAGAATGAGAGAGAGAAAGAAAATGAGGGAGTGAGAGAGAGAATGAGAAAATGAGATAGAGAGAATGAGAGAGAGAGAGAAATTTGAGAGAGAGTGAAAGAAGGAGAGAGAATGAGAGAGAGAGCGAGAAAATGAGGGAGTGAGAGAGAGAATGAGAAAATGAGATAGACAGAGAGAATGAGGGAGAGAGAGAGAATGAGAGAGAGAAAGAAAATAAGAGTGTCAGAGAGAGAATGAGAGAGAGAATGAGAGGGAAAGAAAGAGATAAATCAGAGGGAGAGTGAGAGAGAGAGAATGAGAGAGAGAGAATGAGAGAAAATGAGAGAGAGAGAGAGAAAGAGAGAGAATGAGAGACAGAGAGAGAATGAGAGAAAGAGAGAGAATGAGAGAAAGAGAGAGAGTGAGAGAAAATGACAGAGAGAGAGAGGGAAATTAAGATAGAGAGAGAAAAATGAGAGAGAGAAAAATATGAGAGAACGAGAGAAAATGAGAGACACTGATAGCGAGAAATTGAGATAGAGAGAGAAAGAAAATGAGAGAGAGAGAGAGAGAAGGAGAGAGAGAGAAAATGAAGGAGAGAAAGAGAGAGAAATGAGCGAAAGAAAAATGTCAGATGGAGAGAGAGCGAATGAGAGAGAGAATGAGAGAGAGAGAATGAGAGAGAGAGAGAGAGAGAATGAGAGAGAATGAGAGAGAAAGAAAGAGAGAAAATGAGAGAGAGAAAGAGAGAAAATGAGAGAAAGAGAGTGAATGAGAGAGTGAGAAAGAGAGAAATCAGAGGGAGAGAGAGAGAATGAGAGAGAATGACAGAGAAAATGAGAGAGAGAGAGAGAGGGAACAATGAGATAATGACAAATGTAAGATAGAGAGAGAGAGAATGAGAGAGAGAGAATGAGAGAGAATGAGAGAGAGAGAGAAAATGAGAGAGAGAGAAATGAGAGCAAGAAAAATGTGAGATAGAGAGAGACCAAATGAGGGAAAAAGAGAGAGAGAGAGAGAAAATGAGGGAGATAGAGAGAAATTAAGATAGGGAGAGAACGGAAAAGAGAGACAGAAAAAATGAGAGAGGGAGAATGAGAGAGACAGAGAGAAAAGAAGAGGGACAGAGAGAAAGAATGAGAGAGAGAGAATGAGACAGCTAGAATGAGAGCGAGAAAGGACGAGAGAGAATGAGAGAGAGAGAAAATGACAGAGTGAGAGAGAATGAGAAAATGAGACAGAGAGAGAGAATGAGAGAGAGAGAGAGAGAGAGAGAAAATGAAAGTGTCAGAGAGAGAATGAGAGAGAGAATGAGATGGAAAGAAAGAGATAAATCATAGGGAGAGCGAGAGAGAGAGAGAGAATGAGAGAGAAATGAGAGAGAATGAGAGAGAAAGAAAGAGAGAAAATGAGAGAGAGAGAGTGAGAAGGAGAGAAAATGAGAGACAGAGAGAGAATGAGAGAAATAGAGATAATGAGCGAGAGAGAATGAGAGAGGGAGAGAGAGAGAATGAGACAGTTAGAGAGAATGAGAATGAGAGAAAGATTAAGACAGAGAATGTGTGAGAGAGAGAGAGAATGAGAGAGAGAGAATGAGAGAATGGAAGAGAGAGAGAATGAGATAGAGAGAGAGAATAATAGAGAGAATGAATGAGAGAGAGAATGAGAGAGAGAGAGAAAATGAGAGAGTGAGAGAGAGAATGAGAAAATGAGATAGAGAGAAAGAATGAGAGAGAGAGAGAATGAGAGAGAGGGAGAATGAGAGAGAGAGAGAAAAAAAGAGAGGTAGAGAGAGCGAGAATGAGAGTGAGAGAAAGATTGAGGGAGAGAATTTGTGAGAGAGAGAAAGGCATTGACAGAGAGAATGAGAGAGAGAAAGAAGGAGAGAGAATGAGAGAGAGAGAAAAAATGAGAGAGTGAGAGAGAGAATGAGAAAATGACATAAGTCGAATGAGAGAGAGAGAGAGAGAGAATGAGAGAGAGAGAGAATATGAGAGGGTCCAGAGAGAGAATGAGAGAGAGAATGAGAGGGGGAGAAAGAGATAAATCAGAGGGAGAGCGAGAGAGAGACTGAGAGAATGAGAGAGAGAGAGAAAATGAGAGAGAGAGAGAGAGGGAGAAATGAGAGAATGAGAAATGTGAGATAGAGAGAGAGAATGAGAGAGAGAGAATGAGAGAGAATGAGAGAGAGCGAAAATGAGAGAGAGAGAAACGAGAGAAAGAAAAATGTGAGACAGAGAGAGAGCGAATGCGAGAAAATGAGAGAGAGAGAAAATGAGAGAGAGACTAAATGAGTGAGAAAGATAGAGAGAAATTAAGATAGAGAGAGAAAA
>JANJGN010000408.1:222500-230000 GCA_026770705.1 Isurus oxyrinchus
AAAATGAGAGAGCGAGAGAGAGTGAGAGAGAGAGAGAGAGAGAGAGAGAGAGGATGAGAGAGAGAGAGAGTGAGAGTGAGAGAGAAAGAGAGCAAATGAGAGAAAGAGAGAGAAAGAGAGAACATGAGAGAGAGACAGAGAATGAGAGAGAGAGCGAGTGAAATCTGAGGGAGAAAGATAATGAGAGAGAATGAGAGAGAGAGAACGAGAGAGAAAGTAAGAGAGAAAATGAGAGAGGGAGAGAGAGAAAGAGAGAAAATGAGAGACAGAGAGAGAATGAGAGAGAGCGAGAGAGAATGAGAGAAAGAGAATGAGAGAGAGAATGAGAGATTTAGAGAGAATGAGAGTGAGAGAAAGATTAAGAGAGAGAATGTGTGAGAGTGAGAGAGAGAATGAGAGAGACAGAATGAGAGAGTGGGAGAGAGAGAAAATGAGAGAGAGAGTGATAGATAGAAAGAATGAGAGAGAGAGAGAAAATGAGAGAGTGAGAGAGAGAGAGTGAGAGAGAGAGAATGGCAGAGAGAATGAGAGGTAAAGAAAGACACAAATCAGAGGGAGAGTGAGAGAGAGAATGAGAGAGAATGAGGGAGACTGAATGAGATAAAATGATAGAGAAAGAAAGAGAGAAAAAGAGGGAGAGAGAAAGACAGAAAATGAGAGACACTGATAGTGAGAAATTAAGATAGAGAGAGAAAGAAAATGAGAGAGAGAAAGAGAGAGGGAGAGATAGAGAGAATGAGAGAGAGAGAGAGAGAATGACAAAGATTAGAGAGAGAATGAGAGAGAGAGAATGTGAGAGAGAGAGAGTGAGAGAGAGAGAGGATGAGAGAGAGCGAGAATGAGAGGGAGAGAGAAAGAGAGCTAATGAGAGACAGAGAGAGAATGAGAGAGATAGAAAGAGAGAAATCAGAGGGGGAGAGAAAACGAGAGAGAGAGAAAATGAGAGAGAGAGAAATAAGAGAAAGAAAAATGTGAGATAGAGAGCAAATGAGAGAGCAAATGAGAGACAGAGAGAAAATGAGGGAGAGAGGAAACGAGAGAGACTGATAGCCAGAAATTAAGATAGAGAGAGAAAGAGAGAGGGATAGAGAGAGAGAATGAGAGAGAGAGAATGAGTGAGAGAGAATGAGAGAGATAGAAAGAGAGAAAATGAAAGAGAGAGAGAGAAAGAGAGAAAATGAGAGAGAGAGAATGAGAGAGAGAGAGAGAGAGAGAAATCAGAGGGAGAGAGAGAGAATGAGAGAGAATGAGAGAGAGCGAGAGAAAATGAGAGAGAGAGAGAGAGGGAACAATGAGATAATGACAAATGTAAGATAGAGAGAGAGAGAATGAGAGAGAGAGAATGAGAGAGAATGAGAGAGAGAGAGAAAATGAGAGAGAGAGAAATGAGAGCAAGAAAAATGTGAGATAGAGAGAGACCAAATGAGGGAAAAAGAGAGAGAGAGAGAGAAAATGAGGGAGATAGAGAGAAATTAAGATAGGGAGAGAACGGAAAAGAGAGACAGAAAAAATGAGAGAGGGAGAATGAGAGAGACAGAGAGAAAAGAAGAGGGACAGAGAGAAAGAATGAGAGAGAGAGAATGAGACAGCTAGAATGAGAGAGAGAACGGACGAGAGAGAATGAGAGAGAGAGAAAATGACAGAGTGAGAGAGAATGAGAAAATGAGACAGAGAGAGAGAATGAGAGAGAGAGAGAGAGAGAGAGAAAATGAAAGTGTCAGGGAGAGAATGAGAGAGAGAATGAGATGGAAAGAAAGAGATAAATCATAGGGAGAGCGAGAGAGAGAGAGAATGAGAGAGAAATGAGAGAGAATGAGAGAGAAAGAAAGAGAGAAAATGAGAGAGAGAGAGTGAGAAGGAGAGAAAATGAGAGACAGAGAGAGAATGAGAGAAATAGAGATAATGAGTGAGAGAGAATGAGAGAGGGAGAGAGAGAGAATGAGACAGTTAGAGAGAATGAGAATGAGAGAAAGATTAAGACAGAGAATGTGTGAGAGAGAGAGAGAATGAGAGAGAGAGAATGAGAGAATGGAAGAGAGAGAGAATGAGATAGAGAGAGAGAATAATAGAGAGAATGAATGAGAGAGAGAATGAGAGAGAGAGAGAAAATGAGAGAGTGAGAGAGAGAATGAGAAAATGAGATAGAGAGAAAGAATGAGAGAGAGAGAGAATGAGAGAGAGGGAGAATGAGAGAGAGAGAGAAAAAAAGAGAGGTAGAGAGAGCGAGAATGAGAGTGAGAGAAAGATTGAGGGAGAGAATTTGTGAGAGAGAGAAAGGCATTGACAGAGAGAATGAGAGAGAGAAAGAAGGAGAGAGAATGAGAGAGAGAGAAAAAATGAGAGAGTGAGAGAGAGAATGAGAAAATGACATAAGTAGAATGAGAGAGAGAGAGAGAGAATGAGAGAGAGAGAGAATATGAGAGGGTCCAGAGAGAGAATGAGAGAGAGAATGAGAGGGGGAGAAAGAGATAAATCAGAGGGAGAGCGAGAGAGAGACTGAGAGAATGAGAGAGAGAGAAAAAATGAGAGAGTGAGAGAGAGAATGAGAAAATGACATAAGTAGAATGAGAGAGAGAGAGAGAGAGAATGAGAGAGAGAGAGAATATGAGAGGGTCCAGAGAGAGAATGAGAGAGAGAATGAGAGGGGGAGAAAGAGATAAATCAGAGGGAGAGCGAGAGAGAGACTGAGAGAATGAGAGAGAGAGAGAAAATGAGAGAGAGAGAGAGAGGGAGAAATGAGAGAATGAGAAATGTGAGATAGAGAGAGAGAATGAGAGAGAGAGAATGAGAGAGAATGAGAGAGAGCGAAAATGAGAGAGAGAGAAACGAGAGAAAGAAAAATGTGAGACAGAGAGAGAGCGAATGCGAGAAAATGAGAGAGAGAGAAAATGAGAGAGAGACTAAATGAGTGAGAAAGATAGAGAGAAATTAAGATAGAGAGAGAAAAAAAGGAGAGAGAGAGAAAAAATGAGAGAGGGAGAATGAGAGAGAGAGAGAAAAGAGAGTGAGAGAGAGAAAGAATGAGAGAGAGAGACAGAATGAGATAGAGAGAATGAGAGAGAGAAAGAAGGAGAGAGGATGAGAGAGAGAGAGAGAAAATGAGAGAGTGAGAGAGAGAACGAGAAAATGAGATAGAGAGAGAGAAAATGAAAGTGTCAGAGAGAGAATGAGAGAGAGAATGAGAGGGACAGAAAGAGATAAATCAGAGGGAGACCGAGAGAGATAATGAGAGAGAAAGAGAGAGAATGAGAGAGAATGAGAGAGAAAGCAAGAGAAAATGAGAGAGATAGAGAAAGAGAGAAAATGAGAGACAGAGAGAGAATGAGAGAGAGAGAGAGAATGAGAGAGAGAATGAAAGAGAGAGAGAGAGAAAATGAGGGAGTGAGAGAGAGAATGAGAAAATGAGATAGAGAGAATGAGAGAGAGTGAGAGAATGAGAGAGAGAGAAAGAAGGAGAGAGAATGAGAGAGAAAGCGAGAAAATGAGAGAGTGAGAGAGAGAATGAGAAAATGAGATAGACAGAGAGAATGAGGGAGAGAGAGAGAATGAGAGAGAGAGAGAAAATAAGAGTGTCAGAGAGAGAATGAGAGAGAGAATGAGAGGGAAAGAAAGAGATAAATCAGAGGGAGAGCGAGAGAGAGAGAATGAGAGAGAGAGAATGAGAGAAAATGAGAGAGAGAGAGAGAGAAAGAGAGAAAATGAGTGACAGAGAGAGAATGAGAGAAAGAGAGAGAATGAGAGAAAGCGAGAGAGTGAGAGAAAATGACAGAGAGAGAGGGAAATTAAGATAGAGAGAGAAAAATGAGAGAGAGAAAAATATGAGAGAACGAGAGAAAATGAGAGACACTGATAGCGAGAAATTGAGATAGAGAGAGAAAGAAAATGAGAGAGAGAGAAGGAGAGAGAGAAAATGAGGGAGAGAAAGAGAGAGAAATGAGCGAAAGAAAAATGTCAGATGGAGAGAGAGCGAATGAGAGAGAGAATGAGAGAGAGAGAATGAGAGAGAATGAGAGAGAAAGAAAGAGAGAAAATGAGAGAGAGAAAGAGAGAAAATGAGAGAAAGAGAGCGAATGAGAGAGAGAGAAAGAGAGAGAGAGAGGATGAGAGTCAGAGAGTGAGAGTGAGAGAGAAAGAGAGCAAATGAGAGAAAGAGAGAGAAAGAGAGAACATAAGAGAGAGACAGAGAATGAGAGAGAGAGCGAGTGAAATCTGAGGGAGAAAGATAATGAGAGAGAATGAGAGAGAGAGAACGAGAGAGAAAGTAAGAGAGAAAATGAGAGAGGGAGAGAGAGAAAGAGAGAAAATGAGAGACAGAGAGAGAATGAGAGAGAGCGAGAGAGAATGAGAGAGAGAGAGAAAATGAGGGAGTGAGAGAGAGAATGAGAAAATGAGATAGAGAGAATGAGAGAGAGAGAGAGAATGAGAGAGAGAGAAAGAAGGAGAGAGAATGAGAGAGAAAGCGAGAAAATGAGAGAGTGAGAGAGAGAATGAGAAAATGAGATAGACAGAGAGAATGAGGGAGAGAGATAGAATGAGAGAGAGAGAGAGAAAATAAGAGTGTCAGAGAGAGAATGAGAGAGAGAATGAGAGGGAAAGAAGGAGATAAATCAGAGGGAGAGCAAGAGAGAGAGAATGAGAGAGAGAGAATGAGAGAAAATGAGAGAGAGAGAGAGAGAAAGAGAGAAAATGTGTGACAGAGAGAGAATGAGAGAAAAAGAGAGAATGAGAGAAAGAGAGAGAGTGAGAGAAAATGACAGAGAGAGAGGGAAATTAAGATAGAGAGAGAAAAATGAGAGAGAAAAATATGAGAGAACGAGAGAAAATGAGAGACACTGATAGCGAGAAATTGAGATAGAGAGAGAAAGAAAATGAGAGAGAGAGAAGGAGAGAGAGAAAATGAGGGAGAGAAAGAGAGAGAAATGAGCGAAAGAAAAATGTCAGATGGAGAGAGAGCGAATGAGAGAGAGAATGAGAGAGAGAGAATGAGAGAGAGAGAGAGAGAATGAGAGAGAATGAGAGAGAAAGAAAGAGAGAAAATGAGAGAGAGAGAAAGAGAGAAAATGAGAGAAAGAGAGCGAATGAGAGAGAGAGAAAGAGAGAAATCAGAGGGAGAGAGAGAGAATGAGGCAGAATGAGAGAGAGAGAGAATGAGAGAGAGAAAGAGAAATGAGAGAAAGAAAAATGTGAGAAAGAGAGAGTGAATGAGAGAGAGAATGCGAGAGAGAGAGAGAATGAGAGAGAGAGAGAGAAAGAGAGAAAATGAGAGAGAGAAAGGGAGAAAACAGAGGGAGAGAGAGAGAGAATGAGAGAGAATGAGAGTGAGAGAAAATGAGAGAGAGAGAGAAATGGGAGAAAGAAAAATGTGACATAGAGAGAGCAAACCAGAGAGAGAATGAGAGAGAGAGAGAGAGAATGAGAGAGAGAGAGAAAATGACAGAGAGAGAGAGAAATTAAGATAGAGAGAGAAAAAAATGAGAGAAAGAGGGAAAATGTTAGACACTGATTGCGAGAAATTAAGATAGAGAGAGAAAGAAAATGAGAGAGTGAGAGAGAAAGAGAGAGGGAGAAATAGAATGAGAGAGAGAGAAAGGCAGAGATAGCAAGAGAGAAAATGAGAGAGCGAGAGAGAGTGAGAGAGAGAGAGAGAAAGAGAGAGAGGATGAGAGAGAGAGAGTGAGAGTTAGAGAGAAAGAGAGCAAATGAGAAAAAGAGAGAGAAAGAGAGAACATAAGAGAGAGACAGAGAATGAGAGAGAGAGCGAGTGAAATCTGAGGGAGAAAGATAATGAGAGAGAATGAGAGAGAGAGAACGAGAGAGAAAGTAAGAGAGAAAATGAGAGAGGGAGAGAGAGAAAGAGAGAAAATGAGAGACAGAGAGAGAATGAGAGAGAGCGAGAGAGAATGAGAGAGAGAGAATGAGAGAGAGAATGAGAGAGAGAGAGAAAATGAGGGAGTGAGAGACAGAATGAGAAAATGAGATAGAGAGAATGAGAGAGAGAGAGAGAATGAGAGAGAGAGAAAGAAGGAGAGAGAATGAGAGAGAGAGCGAGAAAATGAGAGAGTGAGAGAGAGAATGAGAAAATGAGATAGACAGAGAGAATGAGGGAGAGAGAGAGAATGAGAGAGAGAGAGAAAATAAGAGTGTCAGAGAGAAAATGAGAGAGAGAATGAGAGGGAAAGAATGAGAGAAAATGAGAGAGAGAGAGAGAGAAAGGGAGAAAATGAGAGACAGAGAATGAGAGAAAGAGAGAGAATGAGAGAAAGAGAGTGAGAGAAAATGACAGAGAGAGAGGGAAATTAAGATAGAGAGAGAAAAATGAGAAAGAGAAAAATATGAGAGAAAGAGAGAAAATGAGAGACACTGATAGCGAGAAATTGAGATAGAGAGAGAAGGAAAATGAGAGAGAGAGAGAGAGAAGGAGAGAGAGAGAAAATGAGGGAGAGAAAGAGAGAGAAATGAGCGAAAGAAAAATGTCAGATGGAGAGAGAGCGAATGAGAGAGAGAATGAGAGAGAGAGAATGAGAGAGAGAGAGAATGAGAGAGAATGAGAGAGAAAGAAAGAGAGAAAATGAGAGAGAGAGAAAGAGAGAAAATGAGAGAAAGAGAGCGAATGAGAGAGAGAGAAAGAGAGAAATCAGAGGGAGAGAGAGAGAATGAGAGAGAATGAGACAGAATGAGAGAGAGAGAGAGAATGAGAGAGAGAAATGAGAGAAAGAAAAATGTGAGAAAGAGAGAGTGAATGAGAGAGAGAATGCGAGAGAGAGAGAATGAGAGAGAGAGAGAGAAAGAGAGAAAATGAGAGAGAGCAAGAGAGAAAATGAGAGAGAGAGAGAGAGAGAATGAGAGAGAATGAGAGTGAGAGAAAATGAGAGAGGGAGAGAAATGGGAGAAAGAAAAATGTGACATAGAGAGAGCAAACCAGAGAGAGAATGAGAGAGAGAGAGAGAGAGAGAGAGAATGAGAGAGAGAGAGAAAATGACAGAGAGAGAAATTAAGATAGAGAGAGAAAAAAAATGAGAGAAAGAGAGAAAATGTTAGACACTGATGCGAGAAATTAAGATAGAGAGAGAAATAAAATGAGAGAGTGAGAGAGAAAGAGAGAGGGAGAGATAGAGAGAATGAGAGAGAGAGAATGGCAGAGATAGCAAGAGAGAAAATGAGAGAGCAAGAGAGAGTGAGAGAGAGAGAGAGAGAAAGAGAGAGAGAGAGGATGAGAGAGAGAGAGAGTGAGAGTGAAAGACAAAGAGAGCAAATGAGAGAGAGAGAGAGAAATAAGAGAAAGAAAAATATGAGATAGAGAGAGAGTGAATGAGAGAGAAAATGAGAGAGAGAGAAAATGAGAGAGACTGATAGTGAGGAATTAAGATTGAGAGAGAAAGAGAGAGGGAGAGAGAGAGAATGAGAGAGAGAGAAAGAGAGAAATCAGAGGGAGAGAGAGAGAATGAGAGAGAAAGAGAGAGAGAGAAAATGAGAGAGAGAGAGAGAGAGAGAGGGAGCAAT
>JANJGN010000408.1:232500-237500 GCA_026770705.1 Isurus oxyrinchus
GAATGAGAGAGAGAATGCGAGAGAGAGAGAGAATGAGAGAGAGAGAGAGAAAGAGAGAAAATGAGAGAGAGAAAGGGAGAAAACAGAGGGAGAGAGAGAGAGAATGAGAGAGAATGAGAGTGAGAGAAAATGAGAGAGAGAGAGAAATGGGAGAAAGAAAAATGTGACATAGAGAGAGCAAACCAGAGAGAGAATGAGAGAGAGAGAGAGAGAATGAGAGAGAGAGAGAGAAAATGACAGAGAGAGAGAGAAATTAAGATAGAGAGAGAAAAAAATGAGAGAAAGAGGGAAAATGTTAGACACTGATTGCGAGAAATTAAGATACAGAGAGAAAGAAAATGAGAGAGTGAGAGAGAAAGAGAGAGGGAGAAATAGAATGAGAGAGAGAGAAAGGCAGAGATAGCAAGAGAGAAAATGAGAGAGCGAGAGAGAGTGAGAGAGAGAGAGAGAAAGAGAGAGAGGATGAGAGAGAGAGAGTGAGAGTGAGAGAGAAGGAGAGCAAATGAGAAAAAGAGAGAGAAAGAGAGAACATAAGAGAGAGACAGAGAATGAGAGAGAGCGAGTGAAATCTGAGGGAGAAAGATAATGAGAGAGAATGAGAGAGAGAGAACGAGAGAGAAAGTAAGAGAGAAAATGAGAGAGGGAGAGAGAGAAAGAGAGAAAATGAGAGACAGAGAGAGAATGAGAGAGAGCGAGAGAGAATGAGAGAGAGAGAATGAGAGAGAGAATGAGAGAGAGAGAGAAAATGAGGGAGTGAGAGACAGAATGAGAAAATGAGATAGAGAGAATGAGAGAGAGAGAGAGAATGAGAGAGAGAGAGAAAGAAGGAGAGAGAATGAGAGAGAGAGCGAGAAAATGAGAGAGTGAGAGAGAGAATGAGAAAATGAGATAGACAGAGAGAATGAGGGAGAGAGAGAGAATGAGAGAGAGAGAGAAAATAAGAGTGTCAGAGAGAAAATGAGAGAGAGAATGAGAGGGAAAGAAAGAGATAAATCAGAGGGAGAGCGAGAGAGAGAGAATGAGAGAGAGAGAATGAGAGAAAATGAGAGAGAGAGAGAGAGAAAGGGAGAAAATGAGAGACAGAGAATGAGAGAAAGAGAGAGAATGAGAGAAAGAGAGAGTGAGAGAAAATGACAGAGAGAGAGGGAAATTAAGATAGAGAGAGAAAAATGAGAGAGAGAAAAATATGAGAGAAAGAGAGAAAATGAGAGACACTGATAGCGAGAAATTGAGATAGAGAGAGAAAGAAAATGAGAGAGAGAGAGAGAAGGAGAGAGAGAGAAAATGAGGGAGAGAAAGAGAGAGAAATGAGCGAAAGAAAAATGTCAGATGGAGAGAGAGCGAATGAGAGAGAGAATGAGAGAGAAAGAAAGAGAGAAAATGAGAGAGAGAGAAAGAGAGAAAATGAGAGAAAGAGAGCGAATGAGAGAGAGAGATAGAGAGAAATCAGAGGGAGAGAGAGAGAATGAGAGAGAATGAGACAGAATGAGAGAGAGAGAGAGAATGAGAGAGAGAAATGAGAGAAAGAAAAATGTGAGAAAGAGAGAGTGAATGAGAGAGAGAATGCGAGAGAGAGAGAATGAGAGAGAGAGAGAGAAAGAGAGAAAATGAGAGAGAGCAAGAGAGAAAATGAGAGAGAGAGAGAGAGAGAGAATGAGAGAGAATGAGAGTGAGAGAAAATGAGAGAGGGAGAGAAATGGGAGAAAGAAAAATGTGACATAGAGAGAGCAAACCAGAGAGAGAATGAGAGAGAGAGAGAGAGAGAGAGAATGAGAGAGAGAGAGAAAATGACAGAGAGAGAAATTAAGATAGAGAGAGAAAAAAATGAGAGAAAGAGAGAAAATGTTAGACACTGATTGCGAGAAATTAAGATAGAGAGAGAAAGAAAATGAGAGAGTGAGAGAGAAAGAGAGAGGGAGAGATAGAGAGAATGAGAGAGAGAGAAAGGCAGAGATAGCAAGAGAGAAAATGAGAGAGCGAGAGAGAGTGAGAGAGAGAGAGAGAGAAAGAGAGAGAGAGAGGATGAGAGAGAGAGAGAGTGAGAGTGAGAGAGAAAGAGAGCAAATGAGAGAAAGAGAGAGAAAGAGAGAACATGAGAGAGAGACAGAGAATGAGAGAGAGAGCGAGTGAAATCTGAGGGAGAAAGATAATGAGAGAGAATGAGAGAGAGAACGAGAGAGAAAGTAAGAGAGAAAATGAGAGAGGGAGAGAGAGAAAGAGAGAAAATGAGACACAGAGAGAGAATGAGAGAGAGCAAGAGAGAATGAGAGAGAGAGAGAATGAGAAAGAGAATGAGAGAGTTAGAGAGAATGAGAGTGAGAGAAAGATTAAGAGAGAGAATGTGTGAGAGTGAGAGAGAGAATGAGAGAGACAGAATAAGAGAGTGGGAGATAGAGAGAATGAGAGAGACAGAGTGATAGATAGAAAGAATGAGAGAGAGAGAGAAAATGAGAGAGTGAGAGAGAGAGAGTGAGACAGAGAGAATGACAGAGAGAATGAGAGGTAAAGAAAGACACAAATCAGAGGGAGAGTGAGAGAGAGAATGAGAGAGAATGAGAGAGACTGAATGAGATAAAATGAGAGAGAAAGAAGGAGAGAAAAAGAGGGTGAGAGAAAGAGAGAAAATGAGAGACACTGATAGCGAGAAATTAAGATAGAGAGAGAAAGAAAATGAGAGAGAGAAAGAGGGAGGGAGAGATAGAGAGAATGAGAGAGAGAGAGAATGACAAAGATTAGAGAGAAAATGGGAGAGAGAATGTGAGAGAGAGAGAGAGAGAAAGTGAGAGGGAGAGAGAGAGGATGAGAGAGAGCGAGAATGAGAGGGAGAGAGAAAGAGTGCTAATGAGAGACAGAGAGAGAATGAGAGAGATAGAAAGAGAGAAATCAGAGGGGGAGAGAAAACGAGAGAGAGAGAGAGAAAATGAGAGAGAGAGAATGAGAAAGAGAGAGAATGAGAGAAAGAGAGAGAATGAGAGAGAGTTAGAATGAGAGAGAGAGAGAAAGAGAGAAAATGAGAGAGAGAGAGAGAATGAGAGAGAGAGAGAATGAAAGAGAAAGAGAGATAATGAGAGAGAAAGAGAAAGAGAGAACATGAGAGAGAGGGAATGAGAGAGAGCGAAAGAAATCAGAGGGATAGAAAGAATGAGAGAGAATGAGAAAGAGAGAGAGAGAGAGAAAATGAGAGAGAGAACTAAGAGAAAGAAAAAAGTGAGATAGAGAGAGAGCAAATGAGAGAGCAAATGAGAGACAGAGACAAAATGAGAGAGAGAGGAAACGAGAGGGACTGATAGCCAGAAATTAAGATAGAAAGAGAAAGAGAGAGGGATAGAGAGAATGAGAGAGAGAGAATGAGTGAGAGAGAATGAGAGAGATAGAAAGAGAGAAAATGAAAGAGAGAGAGAGAAAGAGAGAAATGAGAGAGAGAGAATGAGAGAGAGAGAGAGAAAGAGAGAAATCAGAGGGAGAGAGAGAGAGAATGAGAGAGAATGAGAGAGAGAGAAAATGAGAGAGAGAGAGAGGGAACAATGAAATAATGACAAATGTAAGATAGAGAGAGAGAGAATGAGAGAGAGAGAATGAGAGAGAGAGAGAGAAAATGAGAGAGAGAAATGAGAGCAAGAAAAATGTGAGATAGAGAGAGACCAAATTAGAGAAAAAGAGAGGGAGAGAGAGAGAAAATGAGGGAGATAGAGAGAAATTAAGATAGGGAGAGAACGAAAAAGTGAGACAGAAAAAATGAGAGAGGGAGAATGAGAGAGACAGAGAGAAAAGAAGAGGGACAGAGAGAAAGAATGAGAGAGAGAGAATGGGACAGCTAGAATGAGAGAGAGAAAGGACGAGAGAGAATGAGAGAGAGAGAAAATGACAGAGTGAGAGAGAATGAGAAAATGAGACAGAGAGAGAGAATGAGAGAGAGAGAGAGAAAATGAAAGTGTCAGAGAGAGAATGAGAGAGAGAATGAGATGGAAAGAAAGAGATAAATCATAGGGAGAGCGAGAGAGAGAGAATGAGAGAGAGAATGAGAGGGAATGAGAGAGAAAGAAAGAGAGAAATTGAGAGAGAGAGAGAGTGAGAAGGAGAGAAAATGAGAGACAGAGAGAGAATGAGAGAAATAGAGATAATGAGCGAGAGAGAATGAGAGAGGGAGAGAGAGAGAATGAGACAGTTAGAGAGAATGAGAATGAGAGAAAGATTAAGACAGAGAATGTGTGAGAGAGAGAGAGAGAGAATGAGAGAGAGAGAGAGAATGAGAGAATGGAAGAGAGAGAGAATGAGATAGAGAGAGACAATGATAGAGAGAATGAATGAGAGAGAGAATGAGAGAGAGAGAGAGAAAATGAAAGAGTGAGAGAGAGAATGAGAAAATTAGATAGAGAGAAAGAATGAGAGAGAGAGAGAATGAGAGAGAGGGAGAATGAGAGAGAGAGAGAAAAAAAGAGAAGTAGAGAGAGCGAGAATGAGAGTGAGAGAAAGATTGTGAGAGAGAATGTCTGAGAGAGAGAAAGACATTGAGAGAGAGAATGAGAGAGAGCAAGAAGGAGAGAGAATGAGAGAGAGAGAAAAAATGAGAGAGTGAGAGAGAGAATGAGAAAATGAGATAAAGAGAATGTGAGAGAGAGAGAGAATGAGAGAGAGAGAGAGAGAATATGAGAGGGTCCAGAGAGAGAATGAGAGAGAGAATGAGAGGGGGAGAAAGAGATAAATGAGAGTGAGAGTGAGAGAGAGACTGAGAGAATGAGAGAGAGAGAAAAAATGAGAGTGAGAGAGAGAGGGAACAATGAGAGAATGAGAAATGTGAGATAGAGAGAGAGAATGAGAGAGAGAGAATGAGAGAGAAAGAGAGAGATCGAAAATGAGAGAGAGAGAAACGAGAGAAAGAAAAATGTGAGACAGAGAGAGAGCAAATGCAAGAAAATGAGAGAGAGAGAAAATGAGAGAGAGACTAAATGAGGGAGAAAGAAAGAGAGAAATTAAGATAGAGAGAAAAAAAGGAGAGAGAG
>JANJGN010000408.1:242500-265000 GCA_026770705.1 Isurus oxyrinchus
GAGAGAGAAAATGAGAGAGGGAGAGAAAATGAGAGAGAAAGATTGAGAGAAATTAAGATAGAGAGAGAAAAAAAAGGAGAGGGTGAGAATAAATGAGAGAGAATGAGAGAGAGAGAGAATGAGAGAGTGAGAGAGAATGAGAGTGAGAGAAAGAACATGAGAGAGAATGTGAGAGAGAGAGAATGTGAGAGAGAGAATGAGAGAGAAATAAGGAGAGAGAATGACAGACACAAAGAGAGAGAACATGAGAGAGTGAGAGAGAGAATGAGAAAATGAGATAGAGAGAATGACAGAGAGAGAATGAGAGAGAGAGAGAGAGAAAATGAGAGAGTCAGACAGAGAATGAGAGAGAGAATGAGAGGGAGAGAAAGAGATAAATCAGAGGAGAGCGAGACAGATAATGAGGGAGAATGAGAGAGAGAGAATGAGAGAGAATGAGAGCGAAAGAGAGAAATCAGAGAGAGAGAGAGAATGAGAGAGAATGAGAGAGAGAGAGAAAATGAGAGAGAGAGACAGAAATAAGAGATAGAAAAATGTAAGATAGAGAGCGCGAATGAGCGAGACAGAATGAGAGAAAGAGAGAATGAGAGAGAGAGAGAGAATGACAGGGAGCTAGAATGAGAGAGAGAGAGAAAGAGAGAAAATGAGAGAGAGAGAGAGAATGAGAGAGAGAATGAGAGAGAGAGAAAATGAGAAAGTGAGAGAATGAGAGAGAGAGGGAGAAAGAGAGAGAGGGAGAGAGAGAGAGAATGAGAGAGAGAGAATGAGAGAGAAAGTAAGAGAGAAAATGAGAGAGAGAGAGAGAGAGAGAAAGAGAGAACCTGAGAGGGAGAGACAATAAAAGAGGGAGCGAGAGAAATCAAAGGGAGAGAGAGAATGAGAAAGAATGAGAGAGCGAGAGAGAAAAAAAATGAGAGAGAGAGAGAAATAAGAGAAAGAAAAATTTGAGATAGAGAGAGAGCGAATGAGAGAGAAAATGAGAGAGAGAGAGAAAATGAGAGAGACTGATAGTGAGAAATTAAGATTGAGAGAGAAAGAGAGAGCGAGAGAGAGAGAATGAGAGAGAGAGAAAGTGAGAAATCAGCGGGAGAGAGAGAGAATGAGAGAGAAAGAGAGAGAGAGAAAATGAGAGAGAATGAGAGAGAGGGAGCAATGAGAGAATGACAAATGTGAGATAGAAAGAGAGACAGAATGAGAGAGAATGAGAGAGATTGAGAGAGAGAAAATGAGAGAGAGAGAAATGAGAGAAAGTAAAATGTGAGATAGAGAGAGAGCGAATGAGAGAAAATGAGAGAGAGAGAAAATGAGAGAGAGACTAAATGAGAGAGAAAGATAGAGAGAAATTAAGATAGAGAGAGAAACAAAAGAGAGAGAGAAAAAATGAGAGAGGGAGAATGAGAGAGAGGGAGAAATAAAGAGAGTGAGAGACAGAGAATGAGATAGAGAGAATGAGAGAGAGAAAGAAGGAGAGAGAATGAGAGAGAGAGAGAGAAAATGAGAGAGTGAGAGAGAGAACGAGAAAATGAGATAGAGAGAGAGAATGAGAGAGAGAGTGAGAGAATGAGAGAGAGAATGAGAGGGAAAGAAAGAGATAAATCAGAGGGAGACCGAGAGAGATAATGAGAGATAATGAGAGAGAGAGAGAGAGAATGAGAGAGAAAGCAAGAGAAAATGAGAGAGAGAGAAAGAGAGACAGAGAGAGAATGAGAGAGAGAGAGAGAGAGAGAATGAGAGAGAGAGAATGAGAGAGAGAGAAAATGAGGGAGTGAGAGAGAGAATGAGAAAATGAGATAGAGAGAATGAGAGAGAGAGAGAATGAGAGAGAGAGAAAGAAGGAGAGAGAATGAGAGAGAGAGCGAGAAAATGAGAGAGTGAGAGAGAGAATGAGAAAATGAGATAGACAGAGAGAATGAGGGAGAGAAAGAGAATGAGAGAGAGAGAGAAAATAAGAGTGTCAGAGAGAGAATGAGAGAGAGAGAATGAGAGGGAAAGAAAGAGATAAATCAGAGGGAGAGCAAGAGAGAGAGAATGAGAGAGAGAGAATGAGAGAAAAAGAGAGAGAGAGAGAAGGAGAGAAAATGAGAGACAGAGAGAGAATGAGAGAAAAAGAGAGAATGAGAGAAAGAGAGAGAATGAGAGAAAGAGAGAGAGGGAGAGAAAATGACAGAGAGAGCGAAATTAAGATAGAGAGAGAAAAATGAGAGAGAGAAAAATATGAGAGAAAGAGAGAAAATGAGAGACACTGATAGCGAGAAATTGAGATAGAGAGAGAAAGAAAATGAGAGAGAGAGAGATAGAAGGAGAGAGAGAGAGAGAAAGGAGCGAAAGAAGAATGTCAGATGGAGAGAGAGCGAATGAGAGAGTGAATGAGAGAGCGAGAGAATGAGAGAGAGAGAGTGAGAGAGAGAATGAGAGAGAATGAGAGAGAAAGAAAGAGAGAAAAAGAGAGAGAGAAAGAGAGAAAATGAGAGAAAGAGAGCGAATGAGAGAGAGAGAAAGAGAGAAATCAGAGGGAGAGAGAGAGAATGAGACAGAATGAGAGAGAGAAAATGAGAGAGAGAGAGAAATGAGAGAAAGAAAAATGTGAGACAGAGAGAGTGAATGAGAGAGAGAATGCGAGAGAGAGAGAATGAGAGAGAGAGAGAAAGAGAGAAAATGAGAGAGAGAGAAAGAGAGAAAACAGAGGGAGAGAGAGAGAGAGAATGAGAGAAAATGAGAGTGAGAGAAAATGAGAGAGAGAGAAATGGGAGAAAGAAAAATGTGACATAGAGAGAGTGAACCAGAGAGAGAATGAGAGAGAGAGAGAGAGAGAGAGAATGAGAGAGAGAGAGAAAATGACAGAGAGAGAGAGAGAGAGAGAAATTAAGATAGAGAGAGAAAAAAATGAGAGAAAGAGAGAAAATGTTAGACACTGATTGCGAGAAATTAAGATAGAGAGAGAAAGAAAATGAGAGAGTGAGAGAGAAAGAGAGAGGGAGAGATAGAGAGAATGGGAGAGAGAATGGCAGAGATAGCAAGAGAGAAAATGAGAGAGCGAGAGAGAGTGAGAGAGAGAGAGAGAAAGAGAGAGAGAGGATGAGAGAGAGAGAGAGAATGAGAGTGAGAGAGAAAGAGAGCAAATGAGGGAAAGAGAGAGAAAGAGAAAACATGAGAGAGAGAGACCGAGAATGAGAGAGAGAGCGAGTGAAATCTGAGGGAGAAAGATAATGAGAGAGAATGAGAGAGAGAGAACGAGAGAGAAAGTAAGAGAGAAAATGAGAGAGAGGGAAAGAGAGAAAATGAGAGACAGAGAGGGAATGAGAGAGAGCGAGAGAGAATGAGAGAGAGAGAATGAGAGAGTGACTGAGAGAGTTAGAGAGAATGAGAGTGAGAGAAAGATTAAGATAGAGAATGTGTGAGAGTGAGAGAGAGAATGAGAGAGACAGAATGAGAGAGTGGGAGAGAGAGAGAATGAGAGAGAGAGAGTGGTAGAGAGAAAGAATGAGAGAGAGAGAGAAAATGAGAGAGTGAGAGAGAGAGAGTGAGAGAGAGAGAATGGCAGAGAGAATGAGAGGTAAAGAAAGACACAAATCAGAGGGAGAGCGAGAGAGAGAATGAGAGAGAATGAGAGAGACTGAATGAGATAAAATGAGAGAGAAAGAAAGAGAGAAAAAGAGGGAGAGAGAAAGAGAGAAAATGAGAGACACTGATAGCGAGAAATTAAGCTGGAGAGAGAAAGAAAATGAGAGAGAGAGAGAAAGAGAGAGGGAGAGATAGAGAGAATGAGAGAGAGAGAGAATGACAAAGATTTGAGAGAAAATGAGAGAGAGAGAATGTGTGAGAGAGAGAGAAAGTGAGAGGTAGAGAGAGAGAGGATGAGAGAGAGCGAGAATGAGAGGGAGAGAGAAAGAGAGCTAATGAGAGACAGAGAGAGAATGAGAGAGATAGAAAGAGAGAAATCAGAGGGGGAGAGAAAACGAGAGAGAGAGAAAATGAGAGAGAGAGAAATAAGAGAAAGAAAAATGTGAGATCGAGAGAGCGCGAATGAGCAAGACAGAATGAGAAAGGGAGAGATTGAGAGAAAGAGAGAGAATGAGAGAGAGTTAGAATGAGAGAGAGAGAAAGAGAGAAAATCAGAGAGAGAGAGAATGAAAGAGAGAATGAGAGACAGAGATAGAAAATGAGAGAGAGAGAGAGAGAATGAGAGAGAGAGAGAGAGAATGAGAGAGAGAGAGAGAAAGAGAGAGGGAGACAGAGAGAGAATGAGAGAGAGAGAATGAAAGAGATAGAGAGATAATGAGAGAGAAAGAGAAAGAGCGAACATGAGAGAGAGAGAATGAGAGAGAGCGAGAGAAATCAGAGGGATAGAAAGAATGAGAGAGAATGAGAGAGAGAGAAAATGAGAGAGAGAGAAATAAGAGAAAGAAAAATGTGAGATAGAGAGAGAGCAAATGAGAGAGAAAATGAGAGACAGAGAGAAAATGAGAGAGAGAGGAAACGAGAGAGACAGAGAGAGAAAGAGAGAGGGATAGAGAGAGAGAATGAGATAGAGAGAATGAGTGAGAGAGAGTGAGAGAGATAGAAAGAGAGAAAATGAAAGAGAGAGAGAAAGAGAGAAAATGAGAGAGAGAGAATGAGAGAGAGAGAGAAAGAGAGAAATCAGAGGGAGAGAGAGAGAATGAGAGAGAGAGAGAAAATGAGAGAGAGAGAGAGAGGGAGCAATGAGATAATGACAAATGTAAGATAGGGAGAGAGAGAATGAGAGAGAGAGAATGAGACAGCTAGAATGAGAGAGAGAAAGGACGAGAGAGAATGAGAGAGAGAGAAAATGACAGAGTGAGAGAGAATGAGAAAATGAGACAGAGAGAGAGAATGAGAGAGAGAGAGAGAGAATGAGAGAGAGCGAGAGAGAAAATGAAAGTGTCAGAGAGAGAATGAGAGAGAGAATGAGATGGAAAGAAAGAGATAAATCATAGGGAGAGCGAGAGAGAGAGAGAGAATGAGAGAGAGAGAGAATGAGAGAGAATGAGAGAGAAAGAAAGAGAGAAAATGAGAATGAGAGAGTGAGAAGGAGAGACAATGAGAGACAGAGAGAGAATGAGAGAAAGAGAGATAATGAGCGAGAGAGAATGAGAGAGAGAGAGAGAGAGAGAATGAGACAGTTAGAGAGAATGAGAATGAGAGAAGGATTAAGACAGTGAATGTGTGAGAGAGAAAGAGAGAATGAGAGAGAGAGAATGAGAGAATGGAAGAGAGAGAGAATGAGATAGAGAGAGAGAATGATAGAGAGAATGAATGAGAGAGAATGAGAGAGAGAGAGAGAGAAAATGAGAGAGTGAGAGAGAGAATGAGAAAAAGAGATAGAGGGAAAGAATGTGAGAGAGAGAGAATGAGAGAGAGGGAGAATGAGAGAGAGAGAAAAAAAAAGAGAGGTAGAGAGAGCGAGAATGAGAGTGAGAGAAAGATTGAGAGAGAGAATGTGTGAGAGAGAGAGACATTGAGAGAGAGAATGAGAGAGAGAAAGAAGGAGAGAGAATGAGAGAGAATGAGAGAGAGTGAAAATGAGAGAGAGAGAAATGAGAGAAAGAAAAATGTGAGACAGAGAGAGAGCGAATGCGAGAAAATGAGAGAGAGAGAAAAGGAGAGAGAAAGATAGAGGGAAATTAAGATAGAATGAGAAAGAAAAGGAGAGAGAGAAAAAATGAGAGAGGGAGAATGAGAGAGAGAGAGAAAAGAATAGAGCGAGAGAGAGAAAAAATGAGAGAAGGAGAGAGAATGAGAGAGAGAGAATGAGAGAGAGAAAGAAGGATAGAGAATGAGAGAGAGAGAGAGAGAAAATGAGAGAGTGAGAGAATTAGAAAATGAGATAGAGAGAGAGAATGAGAGAGAGAGAGAATGAGAGGGAGCGAGAGAAAATGAGAGTGACAGAGAGAAATTGAGAGAGAGAATGAGAGGGAAAGAAAGTGATAAATCAGAGGGAGAGCGAGAGAGAGAGAATGAGAAATAGAGAATGAGAGAAAATGAGAGAGAGAAAGGGAGAAAATGAGAGACAAGTGAGAGAATGATAGAAAGAGAGAGAATGAGATAAGAGAATGAGAGAGGGAGAGAGAGAGAGAATGAGGGAGATAGAGAGAATGAGAGTGAGAGAAAGATTAAGATAGAAAATGTGTGGGAGAGAGAGAGAGACAATGAGAGAGAGAGAATGAGAGAGTGGGAGGGAGAGAATGAGAGAGAGAGAGAGAGAATGATAGACAGAAAGAATGAGAGAGAGAGAGAGAAAATGAGAGAGTGAGAGAGAGAATGGGAAAATGAGATAGAGAGAGAGAATGAGAGAGAATGAGAGAGAGAGAGATAGAATGAGAGAGAGAGAGAGACAAATAGAGAGGGAATGAGAGAGAGTGAATGAGAAAGAATGAGAGAGAAAGAAAGAGAAAAGAGAGAGAAAGAGAGAAAATGAGAGACAGAGAAAATGAGAGAGAAAGAGTGAAATCAGAGAGAGAGAGAGAATGAGGGAGAATGAGTCAGAATGAGAGAGAGAAAACGAGAGAGAGAGAGAGAGAAATGAGAGAAAGAAAAATGTGAGATAGAGAGAGAATGAATAAGAGAGAGAATGAGAGGGAGAGAGAATGAGAGAGAGAGAAAGAGAGAAAATGAGAGATAGTGAAAGAGAGAAATCAGAGAGAGACAGAGAGAGAGAGAGAGAGAGAGAGAATGAGAGAATGAGAGTGAGAGAAAATGAGAGAGAGAGAGAGAAATGAGAGAAAGTGAGAATGAGAGAGGGAGAGAGAGGGGGAATCCAAGACTTAGAGAGAATGAGAATGAGAGAAAGATTAAGAGAGAGAATGTGTGAGAGAGAGAGAGACAGAGAGAATGAGAGGGAGAGAATGAGAGAATGGGAGAGAGAGAGAATGAGAGAGAGAGAATGATAGAGAGAATGCGGGAGGGAGAGAGAGAGAGAATGAGATAGTTAGAGAGAATGAGAATGAGAGAAAGATTAAGAGAGAGAATGTGTGAGAGAGAGAGAGAATGAGAGAGATAATGAGAGAATGGGAGAGAGATAGAATGAGAGAGAGAGAGAATGATACAGAGAATGAATGTGAGAGAGAGAGTGAGAGAGAGAGAGAGAAAAAATGAGACCGTGAGGGAGAGAATGAGAAAATGAGATAGAGAGGGAGAATGAGAGAGAGAGAGAATGAGAGAGAGAGTGAATGAGAGAGAGAGAGAGATAGAGAGGGAGAGAGAGAGAGAATGAGAGAGAGAGAGAGAATGAGAGAGAAAGAGAGAAAATGAGGAGTCAGAGAGAGAATGAGAGAGAGAATGAGAGAGAGAGAATGAGAGAAAATGAGAGACAGAGAGAGAAAGAGAGAAAATGAGAGACAGAGAGAGAATGAGATAAAGAGAGAGAATGAGAGAAAGAGAGAGAGAGAGAGAAAATAACAGAGAGAGAGGGAAATTAAGATAGAGAGAGAAAAAAGAGAGAGAAAAATATGAGAGAAAGCGAGAAAATGAGAGACACTGATAGCGAGAAATTGAGATAGAGAGAGAAAGAAAATGAGAAAGAGAGAAAATGAGAGACACTGATAGCGAGAAATTGAGATAGAGAGAGAAAGAAAATGAGAGAGAGAGAGATAGAAGGAGAGAGAGAGAGAGAAAGGAGCGAAAGAAGAATGTCAGATGGAGAGAGAGCGAATGAGAGAGTGAATGAGAGAGCGAGAGAATGAGAGAGAGAGAGTGAGAGAGAGAATGAGAGAGAATGAGAGAGAAAGAAAGAGAGAAAAAGAGAGAGAGAAAGAGAGAAAATGAGAGAAAGAGAGCGAATGAGAGAGAGAGAAAGAGAGAAATCAGAGGGAGAGAGAGAGAATGAGACAGAATGAGAGAGAGAAAATGAGAGAGAGAGAGAAATGAGAGAAAGAAAAATGTGAGACAGAGAGAGTGAATGAGAGAGAGAATGCGAGAGAGAGAGAATGAGAGAGAGAGAGAAAGAGAGAAAATGAGAGAGAGAGAAAGAGAGAAAACAGAGGGAGAGAGAGAGAGAGAATGAGAGAAAATGAGAGTGAGAGAAAATGAGAGAGAGAGAAATGGGAGAAAGAAAAATGTGACATAGAGAGAGTGAACCAGAGAGAGAATGAGAGAGAGAGAGAGAGAGAGAGAATGAGAGAGAGAGAGAAAATGACAGAGAGAGAGAGAGAGAGAGAAATTAAGATAGAGAGAGAAAAAAATGAGAGAAAGAGAGAAAATGTTAGACACTGATTGCGAGAAATTAAGATAGAGAGAGAAAGAAAATGAGAGAGTGAGAGAGAAAGAGAGAGGGAGAGATAGAGAGAATGGGAGAGAGAATGGCAGAGATAGCAAGAGAGAAAATGAGAGAGCGAGAGAGAGTGAGAGAGAGAGAGAGAAAGAGAGAGAGAGGATGAGAGAGAGAGAGAGAATGAGAGTGAGAGAGAAAGAGAGCAAATGAGGGAAAGAGAGAGAAAGAGAAAACATGAGAGAGAGAGACCGAGAATGAGAGAGAGAGCGAGTGAAATCTGAGGGAGAAAGATAATGAGAGAGAATGAGAGAGAGAGAACGAGAGAGAAAGTAAGAGAGAAAATGAGAGAGAGGGAAAGAGAGAAAATGAGAGACAGAGAGGGAATGAGAGAGAGCGAGAGAGAATGAGAGAGAGAGAATGAGAGAGTGACTGAGAGAGTTAGAGAGAATGAGAGTGAGAGAAAGATTAAGATAGAGAATGTGTGAGAGTGAGAGAGAGAATGAGAGAGACAGAATGAGAGAGTGGGAGAGAGAGAGAATGAGAGAGAGAGAGTGGTAGAGAGAAAGAATGAGAGAGAGAGAGAAAATGAGAGAGTGAGAGAGAGAGAGTGAGAGAGAGAGAATGGCAGAGAGAATGAGAGGTAAAGAAAGACACAAATCAGAGGGAGAGCGAGAGAGAGAATGAGAGAGAATGAGAGAGACTGAATGAGATAAAATGAGAGAGAAAGAAAGAGAGAAAAAGAGGGAGAGAGAAAGAGAGAAAATGAGAGACACTGATAGCGAGAAATTAAGCTGGAGAGAGAAAGAAAATGAGAGAGAGAGAGAAAGAGAGAGGGAGAGATAGAGAGAATGAGAGAGAGAGAGAATGACAAAGATTTGAGAGAAAATGAGAGAGAGAGAATGTGTGAGAGAGAGAGAAAGTGAGAGGTAGAGAGAGAGAGGATGAGAGAGAGCGAGAATGAGAGGGAGAGAGAAAGAGAGCTAATGAGAGACAGAGAGAGAATGAGAGAGATAGAAAGAGAGAAATCAGAGGGGGAGAGAAAACGAGAGAGAGAGAAAATGAGAGAGAGAGAAATAAGAGAAAGAAAAATGTGAGATCGAGAGAGCGCGAATGAGCAAGACAGAATGAGAAAGGGAGAGATTGAGAGAAAGAGAGAGAATGAGAGAGAGTTAGAATGAGAGAGAGAGAAAGAGAGAAAATCAGAGAGAGAGAGAATGAAAGAGAGAATGAGAGACAGAGATAGAAAATGAGAGAGAGAGAGAGAGAATGAGAGAGAGAGAGAGAGAATGAGAGAGAGAGAGAGAAAGAGAGAGGGAGACAGAGAGAGAATGAGAGAGAGAGAATGAAAGAGATAGAGAGATAATGAGAGAGAAAGAGAAAGAGCGAACATGAGAGAGAGAGAATGAGAGAGAGCGAGAGAAATCAGAGGGATAGAAAGAATGAGAGAGAATGAGAGAGAGAGAAAATGAGAGAGAGAGAAATAAGAGAAAGAAAAATGTGAGATAGAGAGAGAGCAAATGAGAGAGAAAATGAGAGACAGAGAGAAAATGAGAGAGAGAGGAAACGAGAGAGACAGAGAGAGAAAGAGAGAGGGATAGAGAGAGAGAATGAGATAGAGAGAATGAGTGAGAGAGAGTGAGATAGAAAGAGAGAAAATGAAAGAGAGAGAGAAAGAGAGAAAATGAGAGAGAGAGAATGAGAGAGAGAGAGAAAGAGAGAAATCAGAGGGAGAGAGAGAGAATGAGAGAGAGAGAGAAAATGAGAGAGAGAGAGAGAGGGAGCAGTGAGATAATGACAAATGTAAGATAGGGAGAGAGAGAATGAGAGAGAGAGAATGAGACAGCTAGAATGAGAGAGAGAAAGGACGAGAGAGAATGAGAGAGAGAGAAAATGACAGAGTGAGAGAGAATGAGAAAATGAGACAGAGAGAGAGAATGAGAGAGAGAGAGAGAGAATGAGAGAGAGCGAGAGAGAAAATGAAAGTGTCAGAGAGAGAATGAGAGAGAGAATGAGATGGAAAGAAAGAGATAAATCATAGGGAGAGCGAGAGAGAGAGAGAGAATGAGAGAGAGAGAGAATGAGAGAGAATGAGAGAGAAAGAAAGAGAGAAAATGAGAATGAGAGAGTGAGAAGGAGAGACAATGAGAGACAGAGAGAGAATGAGAGAAAGAGAGATAATGAGCGAGAGAGAATGAGAGAGAGAGAGAGAGAGAGAATGAGACAGTTAGAGAGAATGAGAATGAGAGAAGGATTAAGACAGTGAATGTGTGAGAGAGAAAGAGAGAATGAGAGAGAGAGAATGAGAGAATGGAAGAGAGAGAGAATGAGATAGAGAGAGAGAATGATAGAGAGAATGAATGAGAGAGAATGAGAGAGAGAGAGAGAAAATGAGAGAGTGAGAGAGAGAATGAGAAAAAGAGATAGAGGGAAAGAATGTGAGAGAGAGAGAATGAGAGAGAGGGAGAATGAGAGAGAGAGAAAAAAAAAGAGAGGTAGAGAGAGCGAGAATGAGAGTGAGAGAAAGATTGAGAGAGAGAATGTGTGAGAGAGAGAGACATTGAGAGAGAGAATGAGAGAGAGAAAGAAGGAGAGAGAATGAGAGAGAATGAGAGAGAGTGAAAATGAGAGAGAGAGAAATGAGAGAAAGAAAAATGTGAGACAGAGAGAGAGCGAATGCGAGAAAATGAGAGAGAGAGAAAAGGAGAGAGAAAGATAGAGGGAAATTAAGATAGAATGAGAAAGAAAAGGAGAGAGAGAAAAAATGAGAGAGGGAGAATGAGAGAGAGAGAGAAAAGAATAGAGCGAGAGAGAGAAAAAATGAGAGAAGGAGAGAGAATGAGAGAGAGAGAATGAGAGAGAGAAAGAAGGATAGAGAATGAGAGAGAGAGAGAGAGAAAATGAGAGAGTGAGAGAATTAGAAAATGAGATAGAGAGAGAGAATGAGAGAGAGAGAGAATGAGAGGGAGCGAGAGAAAATGAGAGTGACAGAGAGAAATTGAGAGAGAGAATGAGAGGGAAAGAAAGTGATAAATCAGAGGGAGAGCGAGAGAGAGAGAATGAGAAATAGAGAATGAGAGAAAATGAGAGAGAGAAAGGGAGAAAATGAGAGACAAGTGAGAGAATGATAGAAAGAGAGAGAATGAGATAAGAGAATGAGAGAGGGAGAGAGAGAGAGAATGAGGGAGATAGAGAGAATGAGAGTGAGAGAAAGATTAAGATAGAAAATGTGTGGGAGAGAGAGAGAGACAATGAGAGAGAGAGAATGAGAGAGTGGGAGGGAGAGAATGAGAGAGAGAGAGAGAGAATGATAGACAGAAAGAATGAGAGAGAGAGAGAGAAAATGAGAGAGTGAGAGAGAGAATGGGAAAATGAGATAGAGAGAGAGAATGAGAGAGAATGAGAGAGAGAGAGATAGAATGAGAGAGAGAGAGAGACAAATAGAGAGGGAATGAGAGAGAGTGAATGAGAAAGAATGAGAGAGAAAGAAAGAGAAAAGAGAGAGAAAGAGAGAAAATGAGAGACAGAGAAAATGAGAGAGAAAGAGTGAAATCAGAGAGAGAGAGAGAATGAGGGAGAATGAGTCAGAATGAGAGAGAGAAAACGAGAGAGAGAGAGAGAGAAATGAGAGAAAGAAAAATGTGAGATAGAGAGAGAATGAATAAGAGAGAGAATGAGAGGGAGAGAGAATGAGAGAGAGAGAAAGAGAGAAAATGAGAGATAGTGAAAGAGAGAAATCAGAGAGAGACAGAGAGAGAGAGAGAGAGAGAGAGAATGAGAGAATGAGAGTGAGAGAAAATGAGAGAGAGAGAGAGAAATGAGAGAAAGTGAGAATGAGAGAGGGAGAGAGAGGGGGAATCCAAGACTTAGAGAGAATGAGAATGAGAGAAAGATTAAGAGAGAGAATGTGTGAGAGAGAGAGAGACAGAGAGAATGAGAGGGAGAGAATGAGAGAATGGGAGAGAGAGAGAATGAGAGAGAGAGAATGATAGAGAGAATGCGGGAGGGAGAGAGAGAGAGAATGAGATAGTTAGAGAGAATGAGAATGAGAGAAAGATTAAGAGAGAGAATGTGTGAGAGAGAGAGAGAATGAGAGAGATAATGAGAGAATGGGAGAGAGATAGAATGAGAGAGAGAGAGAATGATACAGAGAATGAATGTGAGAGAGAGAGTGAGAGAGAGAGAGAGAAAAAATGAGACCGTGAGGGAGAGAATGAGAAAATGAGATAGAGAGGGAGAATGAGAGAGAGAGAGAATGAGAGAGAGAGTGAATGAGAGAGAGAGAGAGATAGAGAGGGAGAGAGAGAGAGAATGAGAGAGAGAGAGAGAATGAGAGAGAAAGAGAGAAAATGAGGAGTCAGAGAGAGAATGAGAGAGAGAATGAGAGAGAGAGAATGAGAGAAAATGAGAGACAGAGAGAGAAAGAGAGAAAATGAGAGACAGAGAGAGAATGAGATAAAGAGAGAGAATGAGAGAAAGAGAGAGAGAGAGAGAAAATAACAGAGAGAGAGGGAAATTAAGATAGAGAGAGAAAAAAGAGAGAGAAAAATATGAGAGAAAGCGAGAAAATGAGAGACACTGATAGCGAGAAATTGAGATAGAGAGAGAAAGAAAATGAGAGAGAGAGAGAATGAGAGAGAGAATGAGAGGGAGAGTGAGAGAGAGAATGAGAGAGAATGAGAGAGAGAGAGAATGAGAGAGAATGAGAGAGAAAGAAAGAAAGAAAATGTGAGAGAGAGAAAGAGAGAAAATGAGAGACATAGAGAGAATGAGAGAGAGAGAAAGAGAGAAATCAGACGGAGAGTGAGAGAATGAGAGAGAATGAGAGAGAGAGAGTAAATGAGAGAGAGAGAAATAAGAGAAATAAAAATGTAAGATAGAGAGCGAATGAGAGGGAAAATGAGAGAGAGAGAAAATGAGAGAGACTGATAGCGAGAAATTAAGATAGAGAAAGAGAGAGGGAGAGAGAGAGAATGAAAGAGGGAGAATGAGTGAGAGTGAGCGAGAGAGATAAAAAAAGAGAAAATGAGAATGAGAGAGAGAAAGAGAGAAAATGACAGAGAGAGGGAATGAGCGAGAGAAAGAGAGAAATCAGAGGAAAAGAGAGAGAATGAGAGAGAATGAGAGGGAGAGAGAAAATGAGAGAGAGAGAGAGAGAGGAAGCAATGAGAGAATGACAAATGTGAGATAGAGAGAGAGAGAGAGAATGAAAGAGAGAGAATGAGAGAAAGAGAGAAAATGAGAGTGAGAGAAATGAGAGAAAGAAAAATGTGAGATAGAGAGAGAGCGAATGAGAGAAAATGAGAGAGAGAGAAAATGAAAGAGTCGGATAGAGAGAAATTAAGATAGAGAGAGAAAGAAAAGAAGAGAGAGAGAGAAAAAATGAGAGAGGGAGAATGAGAGAGAGAGAGAGAAAAGAAGAGAGTGAGAGAGAGAAAGAGTGAGAGAGAGAGAGAATGAGATAGATAGAATGAGAGACAGATAGAAGGGGAGAGAATGGGAGAGAGAGACAGAAAATGAGAGAGTGAGAGAGAGAATGAGAAAATGAGATAGAGAGAGAATGAGAGAGAGGGAGAGATAGAGAGAGAGAGAAAATGAGAGTGTCAGAGAGAGAATGAGAGAAAGAATGAGAGGGAAAGAAAGAGATAAATCAGAGGGAGAGTGAGAGAGATAATGAATGGGAGAGAGAGAGAGAATGAGAGAGAAAGAAAGAGAGAAAATGAGAGAGAGAGAGAAAGAGAGAAAATGAGAGACAGAGAGAGAATGAAAGAGAGAGAATGAGAGAGAGAATGAGAGAGTTACAGAGAATGAGAGTGAGAGAAAGATTAAGAGAGAGAATGTGTGAGAGAGAGAGAGTGAGAGAGACAGAATGAGAGCGTGGGAGAGAGATGGAATGAGAGAGAGAATGATAGAGAGAAAGAATGAGAGAGAGAGAATGAGAGAGAGAAAGAAGGAGAGATTATGAGAGAGAGAGAAAGTGAGCGAGTGAGAGAGAGAATGAGAAAATGAGAAAGAATGACAGAGAGAGAGAATGAGAGAGAGAGTGAAAATGAGAGTGTCAGAGAGAGAAAGAAAATCAGAGGGAAAGAAAGAGATCAATCAGAGGGAGAGCGAGAGAGAGAATGAGAGAGAATGAGAGAGAGAGAATGAGAGAGAATGAGAGAGAAAGAAAGAGAGAAAACGAGAGATAGAGAAAGAGAAAATGAGAGACAGAGAGAGAATGAGAGAGAGAGAATGAGAGAGACAAAATGAGAGCGTGGGAGAGAGATAGAATGAGAGAGAGAATGATAGAGAGAAAGAATGAGAGAGAGAGAGAAAATGAGAGAGTGAGAGAGAGAATGAGAAAATGGGATAGAGAGAGAGAATGAGAGAGAGAGAGAGAGAGAATGAGAGAGAGAGAGAAAATGAGAGAGAGAATGAGAGGGAAAAAAGAGAGAAATCAGAGGCAGAGCGAGAGAGAGAATGAGAGAGACTGAATGAGATACAATGAGATAGAAAGAAAGAGAGAAAAAGAGGGAGAGAGAGAGAAAATGAGAGACACTGATAGCGAGAAATTAAGATAGAGAGAGAAAGAAAATGAGAGAGAGAGAGAAAGAGAGAGGGAGAGATAGAGAGAATGAGAGAGAGAGAATGAGAAAGATAGAAAGAGAGAAAATGAGAGAGAGAGAGAATGAGAGAGAGAGAAATGAGAGGGAGGGAGAGAGAGAGGATGAGAGAGAGCGAGAATGAGAGAGCGAGAGAAAGAGAGCAAATCAGAGACAGAGAGAGAATGAGAGAGAGAGAAAGTGAGAAATCAGAGGGGGAGAGAGAATGAGAGAGAGAGAGAATGAGCGAAATCAGAGGGAGAGTGAGAGAATGAATGAGAATGAGAGAGAGAAAATGAGAGAGAAAGATTGGGAGCAATGAGAGAATGAGAAATGTGAGATTGTCAGAGAGAGAATGAGAGAATGAGAGAGAATGAGAGAAAGCGAAATTGAGAGAGAGAGAAATGAGAGAAAGAAAAATGTGAGATATAGAGAGTGAATGAGAGAAAATGAGAAAGAGAGAGAAAATGAGAGAGAGAAAATGAAAGAGGGAGAATGAGAGAGAGAGAGAAAGAGAGCGAAAGAGAGAGAATGAGAGAGAGAGAATGAGAGAGAGAAAGAAGGAGAGAGAATGAGAGAGAGATAATGAGAGAGTGAGAGCGATAATGAGAAAATGAGATAGAGAGAGAGAATGAAGGGGAGAGAGAGAGAGAGAATGAGAGAGAGAGAGAGAGAATGAGAGTGACAGAGAGAAAATGAGAAAGAGAATGAGAGGGAAAGAAAGAGATAAATCAGAGGGAGAGTGAGAGAGAGAGAATGAGAAAATGAGAAAATGAGAGAGAGAGAGAAAGAGAGAAAATTAGACAGAGAGGGAATGAGAGAAAGAGAGAGAATGAGAGAGAGTGAAAGAGAGAAATCAGAGGGAGAGAGAGAGAGAATGAGTGAGAATGAGAGTGAGGGAAAATGAGAGAGAGAGAGAAATGAGAGAAAGAGAGAGAATGACAGAGGGAGAGAGGGAGAATGAGAGAGTTAGAGAGAATGAGAATGAGAGAAAGATTAAGAGAGAGAATATGTGAGAGAGAGAGAATGAGTGAGAGAGAGCGAGAGAGATAGAAAGAGAGAAAATGAGAGAGAGAGAGTGTAAATGGGAGAGAGAGAGTGAATGAGAGAGAAAGAGAGAAATCACAGGGAGAGAGAGAGAATGAGAGAGATAGAGAGAAAATGAGAGAGAGAGAGGGAGCAATGAGAGAATGAGAAATGTGAGATAGACAGAGAGAGAATGAGAGAGAGAGAATGAGAGAGAATGAGAGAGAGAGAGAGCAAAATTGAGAGAGAGAGAAATGAGAGAAAGCAAAATGTGAGATATAGAGTGAATCAGAGAAAATGAGAGAGAGAGAAAATGAGAGAGAAAGATACAGAGAAATTAAGATAGAGAGAGAAAGAAAAGGAGAGAGAGAGAAAAAAAATGAGAGAGGGAGAATGAGAGAGAGAGAGAAAGAGAGCGAAAGAGAGAGAATGAGAGAGAGAGAATGAGAGAGAGAAAGAAGGAGAGAGAATGAGAGAGAGAGAGAGAGAAAATGAGATTGAGAGCGAGAATGAGAAAATGAGATAGAGAGAGAGAATGAGAGCGAGAGAGAATGAGAGTGACAGAGAGAAAATGAGAGAGAGAATGAGAGGGAAAGAAAGAGATAAATCAGAGGGAGAGGGAGAGACAGAGAATGAGCTATAGAGAAAGAGAGAAAATGAGAGAGAGAGAGAGAAAGAGAAAAATTGAGACAGAGAGAGAATGAGAGGAAGAGAGAGAATGAGAGAGAGAGAATGAGAGAGGGAGAGAGAGAATGAAAGAGTTAGAGAGAATGAGAGTGAGAGAAAGATTAAGAGAAAGAATGTGTGTGAGAGAGAGAGAGACAATGAGAGAGAGAGAATGAGAGAGTGGGAGAGAGAGAATGAGAGAGAGAGAGAATGATAGAGAGAAAGAATGAGAGAGAGAGAATGAGAGAGGGAGAGAAAATGAGGGATTGAGAAAGGGAATAAGAAAATGAGATAGAGAGAGAGAATGAGAGAGAAAGAGAGAATGAGAGAGAGAGAAAAAATGAGAGAGTGAATGAGAGGGAAAGAAAGAGAGAAATCAGAGGGAGAGTGAGAGAGGGAAATGTGAGAGAATGAGAGAGAGGGAATGAGATAGAATGAGAGAGAAAGAAAGAGAGAAAAAGCGAGAGAGAAAGAGAGAAAATGAGAGACAGAGAGAATGGGAGAGGAAGAGTGAAATCAGAGAGAGAGAGAATGAGTGAGAATGAGTCAGAATGAGAGAGAGAAATAAAATGAGAGAGTGAGAGAGAGAAATGAGAGAAAGAAAAATGTGAGATAGAGAGAGAGAGTGAATGAGAGAGAAATTGAGGGAGAGAGAGAATGAGAGAGAGAGAAAGAGAGAAAATGAGAGAGAGTGAAAGAGAGAAATCAGAGGGAGAGAGAGAATGAGAGAGAATGAGAGAGAGAAAGAATGAGAGAGACTGAGAGAGAAAGAAAGAGAGAAAAGGAGAGAGAGCGGGAAATGAGAGAAAACGAGAGACAGAGAGAGAATGAGAAAGAGAGAAAGATAGAAATCAGAGGTAGAGAGAGAGAATGAGAGAGAGAGATGGAATGAGAGAGAGAGAGAAATAAGAGAAAGAAAAAATGTGAGATAGAGAGAGTGGAAGAAGAGAAAATGAGAGAGAAAGAGGAAATGAGAGAGACTGACAGTGAGAAATTAAGATAGAGAGAGAAAGAAAGAGGGAGAGAGAGAGAATGAGAGAGAGAGAGAATGAGTGAGAGAGAGCGAGAGAGATAGAAAGAGAGAAAATGAGAGAGAGAGAGAGTGTAAATGGGAGAGAGAGAGTGAATGAGAGAGAAAGAGAGAAATCACAGGGAGAGAGAGAGAATGAGAGAGATAGAGAGAAAATGAGAGAGAGAGAGGGAGCAATGAGAGAATGAGAAATGTGAGATAGACAGAGAGAGAATGAGAGAGAGAGAATGAGAGAGAATGAGAGAGAGAGAGAGCAAAATTGAGAGAGAGAGAAATGAGAGAAAGCAAAATGTGAGATATAGAGTGAATCAGAGAAAATGAGAGAGAGAGAAAATGAGAGAGAAAGATACAGAGAAATTAAGATAGAGAGAGAAAGAAAAGGAGAGAGAGAGAAAAAAAATGAGAGAGGGAGAATGAGAGAGAGAGAGAAAGAGAGCGAAAGAGAGAGAATGAGAGAGAGAGAATGAGAGAGAGAAAGAAGGAGAGAGAATGAGAGAGAGAGAGAGAGAAAATGAGATTGAGAGCGAGAATGAGAAAATGAGATAGAGAGAGAGAATGAGAGCGAGAGAGAATGAGAGTGACAGAGAGAAAATGAGAGAGAGAATGAGAGGGAAAGAAAGAGATAAATCAGAGGGAGAGGGAGAGACAGAGAATGAGCTATAGAGAAAGAGAGAAAATGAGAGAGAGAGAGAGAAAGAGAAAAATTGAGACAGAGAGAGAATGAGAGGAAGAGAGAGAATGAGAGAGAGAGAATGAGAGAGGGAGAGAGAGAATGAAAGAGTTAGAGAGAATGAGAGTGAGAGAAAGATTAAGAGAAAGAATGTGTGTGAGAGAGAGAGAGACAATGAGTGAGAGAGAATGAGAGAGTGGGAGAGAGAGAATGAGAGAGAGAGAATGATAGAGAGAAAGAATGAGAGAGAGAGAATGAGAGAGGGAGAGAAAATGAGGGATTGAGAGAGGGAATGAGAAAATGAGATAGAGAGAGAGAATGAGAGAGAAAGAGAGAATGAGAGAGAGAGAAAAAATGAGAGAGTGAATGAGAGGGAAAGAAAGAGAGAAATCAGAGGGAGAGTGAGAGAGGGAAATGTGAGAGAATGAGAGAGAGGGAATGAGATAGAATGAGAGAGAAAGAAAGAGAGAAAAAGCAAGAGAGAAAGAGAGAAAATGAGAGACAGAGAGAATGGGAGAGAAAGAGTGAAATCAGAGAGAGAGAGAATGAGAGAGAATGAGTCAGAATGAGAGAGAGAAAGAAAACGAGAGAGTGAGAGAGAGAAATGAGAGAAAGAAAAATGTGAGATAGAGAGGGAGAGTGAATGAGAGAGAAATTGAGGGAGAGAGAGAATGAGAGAGAGAAAGAGAGAAAATGAGAGAGAGTGAAAGAGAGAAATCAGAGGGAGAGAGAGAATGAGAGTGAGAGAAAATGAGAGAGAGAGAGAAATGAGAGAAAGAGAGAGAATGAGAGCGGGAGGGACAGGGAGAATGAGAGAGTTAGAGAGAATGAGAATGAGAGAAAGATTACGAGAGAGAATGGGAGAGAGAGCGAGAGAATGAGAGAGAGAGAGAATGATACAGAGAATGAGAGAGGGAGAGAGAGAGAATGAGATAATTAGAGAGTATGAGAATGAGAGAAAGATTAAGAGAGAAAATGGGAGAGAGAGAATGAGAGAGAGGGAATGATAGAGAAAATGAATGTGAGAGAGAGAATGAGAGAGAGAAAGATTGAGAGAGAGAATGTGAGAGAGAGAGAGAGACAATGAGAGAGAGAGAATGAGAGAGAGAAAGAAGGAGAGAGAATGAGAGAGAGAGAGAGAGAGAATGAGAGAGTGAGAGAGAATGAGAAAATGAGATAGAGAGAATGAGAGAGAGAGAGAGAATGAGAGAGAGAGAGAGAGAGAATATAGTCAGTCCAGAGAGAGAATGAGAGAGAGAATGAGAGGGAGAGAAGGAGATAAATCAGAGGGAGAGCGAGAGAGAGAATGAGAGAGACTGAGAGAGAAAGAAAGAGAGAAAAGGAGAGAGAGCGGGAAATGAGAGAAAACGAGAGACAGAGAGAGAATGAGAAAGAGAGAAAGATAGAAATCAGAGGGAGAGAGAGGATGAGAGAGAGAGATGGAATGAGAGAGAGAGAAATAAGAGAAAGAAACAATGTGAGATAGAGAGAGCGGATGAGAGAGAAAATGAGAGAGAAAGAGGAAATGAGAGAGACTGACAGTGAGAAATTAAGATAGAGAGAGAAAGAAAGAGGGAGAGAGAGAGAATGAGTGAGAGAGAGCGAGAGAGATAGAAAGAAAGAAAATGAGAGAGAGAGAGAGTGTAAATGGAAGAGAGAGAGTGAATGAGAGAGAAAGAGAGAAATCAGAGGGAGAGAGAGAGAATGAGAGAGATAGAGAGAAAATGAGAGAGAGAGAGGGAGCAATGAGAGAATGAGAAATGTGAGATAGACAGAGAGAGAATGAGAGAGAGAGAATGAGAGAGAATGAGAGAGAGAGAGCGAAATTGAGAGAGAGAGAAATGAGAGAAAGAAAAATGTGAGATATATAGAGAGTGAATTAGAGAAAATGAGAGAGTGAAAAAATGAAAGAGAAAGATACAGAGAAATTAGGATAGAGAGAGAAAGAAAAGGAGAGAGAGAGAAAAAAAATGAGAGAGGGAGAATGAAAGAGAGAGAGAAAGAGAGCGAAAGAGAGAGAATGAGAGAGAGAGAATGAGAGAGAGAAAGAAGGAGAGAGAATGAGAGAGAGAGAGAGAGAAAATGCGATTGAGAGCGAGAATGAGAAAATGAGATAGAGAGAGAGAATGAGAGCGAGAGAGAATGAGATTGACAGAGAGAAAATGAGAGAGAGAATGAGAGGGAAAGAAAGAGATAAATCAGAGGGAGAGGGAGAGACAGAGAATGAGCTATAGAGAAAGAGAGAAAATGAGAGAGAGAGAGAGAAAGAGAAAAATTGAGACAGAGAGAGAATGAGAGGAAGAGAGAGAATGAGAGAGAGAGAATGAGAGAGGGAGAGAGAAAGAATGAAAGAGTTAGAGAGAATGAGAGTGAGAGAAAGATTAAGAGAAAGAATGTGTGTGAGAGAGAGAGAGACAATGAGAGAAAGAGAATGAGAGAGTGGGAGAGAGAGAATGAGAGAGAGAGAGAGAATGATAGAGAGAAAGAATGAGAGAGAGAGAATGAGAATGAGAGTGAAAATTGAGGGAGAGAAAGAGAGAAGTCAGAGGGAGAGAGAGAGAGAGAATTAGAGACAATGAGAGAGAGAGAATGAGAGAGAGAATGAGAGAGAAAGAAAAGGGAAAATGAGAGAAAGAAAGAGAAAATCAGAAGTAGAGAGACAGAAAATGAGAGAGAATCAGAGAGAGTGAGAGAATAGGAGAGAGAGACAGCATGAGAGGGAGAAAGAGAGTGAAAATGAGAGGGATAGAGAGAGAGAGAAAATGAGAGAGAGAGAAAGAGACAGAATGAGACAGAGAATGAGAGAGGGAATGAGAGGGAGAGATTGGGTGAGAGAGACAATGAGAGGGAGAGCAACAGAGAGAGAGAGAGAAAATAAGAGAGAGAGAGAGAAACTGAGAGAGAGAGAAATGAGAGAGAAAAATGTGAGATTGAGAGAGAGCGAATGAGAACGAGAGAATGCGAGACAGCGAGAGAAAGAGAGAAGGAGAGAGAGTGAATGAGAGGGAGAGAGAGAATGATAGAGGGAGAGAGAAGAGAATGAGAAAGAGAGAGAAAATGAGAGAGAGAGATTGAGAGAGAGAACGAGAGAAAGAGAAGAGAGACAATGAGAGAGAAAATGAGCGAGAGAGGGAGAGAGAGGGATTGAGAGAGAGAAAGAATGAGAGAGAGAGAATGAGAGATAGGGAGAAAATGAGAGAGTGAGAGAAAGGGAGAAAATCAGAGAGAGATAGAAAGAAATTAAGATAGGGAGAGAAATAAAATGATAGAGAGACAAAAATTGGAGATAGAAAGAGAGAGAGAGAGAGAGAATGAGAGAGAGAATGAGAGAGAGAGGGAGAGAGAGAACGAGAGAGAGAGAGAGAGAGAGAAAATGAGAGAGAGAAAGAGGGAAATCAGAGGGAGAGTGAGTGAGAGAATGAGAGAGAATGAGAGAGGGAAAAATGAGAGAGAGAGAGAGAAATGAGAGAAAGAAAAATGTGAGATAGTGAGAGAGCGAATGAGAGAGAGAGAATGAGAGAGAGAGAAAATGAGAGAAAGAGAAAATGACACAGAGAAAAAACATGAGAGAAAGGGAATGAGAGAGAAATAGAGAGAGAGAGAGAGAGAGAGAGAGAGAGAGAGAATGAGAGAGAGAGAATGAGAGAGATAGAAAGAGTGAAAATGAGAGAGAGAGAGAGAAAGAGAGAAAATGAGAGAATGAGAGAATGAGGGAGGATGAGAGACAGAGAGAAATAGAGATAGAGATAGAGAGAGAGAATGAGAGAGAGAATGAGAGAGAGATAAAAATGGGAGAGAGAGACAATGATAGAGAAAGGGAGAGAGAATTAAGATAGAGAGAGAAAGAAAATGAGAGAGGGAAAAAAATGAGAGAGAGAAAGAGAGAGGGTGGGAGAGAGGATGAGAGAGGGAGATTGAGAGGGAGAGAGAGAGAATGATAGAGAGTTAGAGATTGAGAGAGAGAATGAGAGAGAGAGAAAGAGAGAAAATGAGAGAGAGAGAGAATGAGAGAGAGAATGAGAGAGAGAGAATGAGAGAGAATGAAAAAATGAGAGAGAGAGAAAAGAGAGAGATAGATAGAGAGAAATTAAGATAGAGATAGAAAAAAGTGAAATTGAGAAAGAAAATGAGAGAGAGAGATTGAGAGAGAGAGAATAAGACAGACGGAGAGCGTGAGCATGACAGAGAGTGAATGAGAGAGAGAGAGAGAAAGAGAGAAAATGAGAGAGAGAGAAAGAAAGAGAGAACATGAGAGAGAGAGTGAGAGAATGAGAAAGGGAGTGAGAGAAATCAAAGGGGG
>JANJGN010000408.1:270000-282500 GCA_026770705.1 Isurus oxyrinchus
GACAATGAGAGGGAGAGCAAAAGAGAGAGAGAGAAAATAAGAGAGAGAGAGAGAAACTGAGAGAGATAGAGAGTGAGAAGGAGAAATGTGAGATTGAGAGTGAGCGAATGAGAGAGAAAGAGAGAAAATGAGAGAGAGAGAGAGAAAGTGAGAGAGAGAGAGAGAGAGGGAAATTAAGATAGGGAGAGAAAGAAAATGATAGAGAGACAAAAATTGGAGATAGAATGAGAGAGAGAGAAAGAGAGAGAGAGAATGAGAAAGAGAATGCGAGAAGGAGAGAGACAGAGAATGAGAGAAAGAGAGAGAATGAGAGAGAGTGAGAGATTGAGAGAGAGAATAAGAGAGAGAGAGGGAGAGAGAGAGAATGAGAGAGAGAGAGAAAATGAGAGAGAGAAAGAGGGAAATCAGAGGGAGAGTGAGAGAGTGAGAGAGAATGAGAGAGAGAAAAAATGAGAGAGAGAGAGAAATGAGACAAAGAAAAATGTGAGAGGGTGAGAGAGCGAATGAGAGAGAGAGAATGAGAGAGAGAGAAGATGAGAGAGAGAGAAAAAACACCAGAGAAAGGGAATGAGAGAGAAAGAGAGAAATAGAGAGAGAGAGAATGAGAGAGAGAGAATGAGAGAAGGAGAGAGAGAGAATGATAGAGAGTTAGAGATTGAGAGAGAGAATGAGAGACAGAAAGAAAGAAAATTAGAGAGAGAGTGAAAGAGAGAAAATGAGAGAGAGAGAGAATGAGAGAGAGATTGCGAGAGAGAGAAAGAGAGAAATCAGAGAGAGAGAGAGAATGATAGAGAATGAGAGAGTGTCAAAAATGAGAGAGAGAGAAAAGAGAGGGAGAGATAGATAGAAATTAAGATAGAGAGAGATAAAAATGAGATTGAGAAAAAAAATAAGAGAGAGAGAGAATAAGACAGAGGGAGAAAGAGAGAGAATGAGAGAGAGAATGAGAAAGAGAGAACACGAGAGAGAGAGGGAGAGAATGAGAAAGGGAGTGAGAGAAATCAGAGGGAGAGAGAGAGAATGAGAGGGAGAGAGAAAATGAGAGAGAGAGAATGAGAGAGAAAGAAAAATGTGAGATAGGGAGAGAAAATGAGAGAGAGAGAAAATGGGAGAGAGAGTGAAAAATGAGAGAGATAATGAGAGAGAGAATGAGAGATAGAGTGTGAGAGAGAGAGAGAGAATGAGAGAAAGAGAGAGAATGAGAGAGAGAGAATGAGAGTGAGAGATAATGAGGGAGAATGAGACAGGGAACGGGAGGGAGAGAGAATGAGAGAGAGTGAGAGAGAAAATGAGAGAGAGAGAGAGAAAAGAGAAGGAGAGTGAGAGAGACAGAATGAGAGAGAATGAGAGAGGGAGAAAAAAAATGGGAGAGAGAGAGAAATGAAAGAAAGAAAAATGAGAGACAGGGAGAGAGCGAATGAGAGCGAGAGAATGCGAGAGAGCGAGAGAAAGAGAGAAGGAGAGAGAGTGAATGAGAGGGAGAGAGAGAATGATAGAGGGAGAGAGAAGAGAATGAAAGAGAGAGAGACAGAATGAGAGAGGGAGAGAGAAGAGAATGAGAGAGAGAATGAGAGAGAGAGAGATTGAGAGGGAGAACGAGAGAAAGAGAAAGAGAGACAATGAGACAGAGAGGGAGAATGAGAGCAGGAGAGAGAAGAGAATGAGAGAGAGAGAATGAGAGAGAGAGATTGAGAGACAGAACGAGAGAAAGAGAAGAGAGACAATGAAAGAGAGAATGAGAGAGAGAGGGAGAGAGAGGGGATGAGAGAGCGAGAGAGGGAATGGGAGAGAGAAAGAATGATAAACAGAGAATGAGAGAGAGAGAAAATGAGTGAGTGAATGTGAGAGAGAATGTGAGAGGGAGAAAGAGAGAAATCAGAGGGAGAGAGAGAGAATGAGAGAATGAGAGATAGAGAAAATGATGGAGAGATAGAGAGAGAAAATGAGACAAAGAAAATGTGAGATAGAGAGAGAGCGAATGGGAGAGAGACTGAGAGAGAAAAAAATGCGATAGGGAGAGAAAATGAGAGAGAGAGATAGAGAAAATTAAGATAGAGAGAGAAAGAAAGAGAGAGAAAAAAATGAGAGAGAGATAGTATGACAGAGAGAGAGAAAGAGAGAGGGAGAGAGAGAGAAAATGAGAGAGGGAGAGAGAGAAAGAATGAGAGAGAGAGAGAATAAGAGGGAGAGAGAGAGAGACAATGAGAGGGAGAGAATGAGAGAGAGGGAGAGAGATAGAATGAGAAAGAGAGAGAATGAGAGATATGAAAATGAGAGAGAGAGAGCGCGAATGAGAGAGAGAGAGAGAATGAGAAAGAAAAAAGAGAGAGAAATGAGAGAAAGAAAAATGTGAGATAAAGAGGGAGTGAATGAGATAGAGAGAATGAGAGAGACAGAGAAAATAAGAGACAGAGTAAATAAGGGAGAGAGATAGAGAGAAAGTAAGATAGAGAGTGAAAGATGAGAGAGAAAAAATGACAGAGAGAGTGAAAATGAGAGAGAGAGAGAAATGAGAGAGAGGGAATGAGAGAGAGAGAGAAAGAGAGAGGGAGAGAGAGAATGAGAGTGAGAGAGAATGAGAAAGATAGAAAGAGAGAAAATGAGAGAGAGAAAGAGAAAATAAGAGAGAATGAGAGAGAATGAGAGAGAGAGAGAGAGAGAAATCAGAGGTAGAGTGAGAGAGAGAATGAGAGAGAATGAGGGAGAGAGACTGAGATAGAATATGAGAGAGAGAGAAAGAGAGAAAATGAGAGAGAGAGAGAAAATGAGAGAGAGAGAGAGAATGAGATCGAATGAGAGAGAATGAGAGACAGAGGAAGAGGGAGAATAAGAGAGAGAGAGAGACAATGAGAGGGAGAGAATGAGAGAGAGGGAGAGAGATAGAATTAGAAAGAGAGAGAATGAGAGATATAAAATGAGAGAGAGAGCGCGAATGACAGAGAGAGAGAATGAGAGAGAAAAAAAGAGAGAGAAATGAGAGAAAGAAAAATGTGAGATAGAGAGGGAGTGAATGAGATAGAGAGAATGAGAGAGACAGAGAGAAAATAAGAGACAGAGTAAATGGGGGAGAGAGATAGAGAGAAATTAAGATAGAGAGTGAAAGATAATGAGAGAGAAAAAAACTGAGAGAGAGAGTGAAAATGAGAGAGAGAGAGAAATGAGAGAGAGGGAATGAGAGAGAGAAAGAGAGAGGGAGAGAGAGAGAATGAGAGTGAGAGAGAATGAGAGAGATAGAAAGAGAGAAAATTAGAGAAAGAGAAAGAGAAAATGAGAGAGAGAGATAGAGAATGAGAGAGAGAGAGAAAGAGAGAAATCAGAGGTAGAGTGAGAGAGAGAATGAGAGAGAATGAGATAGAATATGAGAGAGAGAGAGAAAGAGAGAAAATGAGAGAGAGAGAGAGAAAATGAGAGAGAGATAATGAGAGAGAATGAGAGAGAATGAGAATGAGAGTGAAAAATTGAGGGAGAGAAAGAGAGAAGTCAGAGGGAGAGAGAGAGAGAGAGAATTAGAGACAATGAGAGAGAGAGAATGAGAGAGAGAATGAGAGAGAAAGAAAAGAGAAAATGAGAGAAAGAAAGAGAAAATTAGAAGTAGAGAGACAGAAAATGAGAGAGAATCAGAGAGAGAGAGAGAATAAGACAGAGAGACAGCATGAGAGGGAGAAAGAGAGTGAAAATGAGAGGGATAGAGAGAGTGAGAAAATGAGAGAGAGAGAATGAGACAGAGAATGAGACAGAGAATGAGAGAGGGAATGAGAGGGGGAGATTGGGTGAGAGAGACAATGAGAGGGATAGCAACAGAGAGAGAGAGAGAAAATAAGAGAGAGAGAGAGAAACTGAGAGAGAGAGAGAAATGAGAGAACGAAAAATGTGAGATTGAGAGAGAGTGAATGAGAACGAGAGAATGCGAGACAGCGAGAGAAAGAGAGAAGGAGAGAGAGTGAATGAGAGGGAGAGAGAGAATGATAGAGGGAGAGAGAAGAGAATGAGAAAGAGAGAGAAAATGAGAGAGAGAGATTGAGAGAGAGAACGAGAGAAAGAGAAGAGAGACAATGAGAGAGAAAATGAGCGAGAGAGGGAGAGAGAGGGATTGAGATAGAGAAAGAATGAGAGAGAGAGAATGAGAGATAGGGAGAAAATGAGAGAGTGAGAGAAAGGGAGAAAATCAGAGAGAGATAGAAAGAAATTAAGATAGGGAGAGAAATAAAATGATAGGGAGACAAAAATTAGAGATAGAAAGAGAGAGAGAGAGAGAGAGAATGAGAGAGAGAATGAGAGAGAGAGGGAGAGAGAGAACGAGAGAGAGAGAGAGAGAGAGAAAATGAGAGAGAGAAAGAGGGAAATCAGAGGGAGAGAGAGTGAGAGAATGAGAGAGAATGAGAGAGGGAAAAATGAGAGAGAGAGAGAGAAATGAGAGAAAGAAAAATGTGAGATAGTGAGAGAGCGAATGAGAGAGAGAGAATGAGAGAGAGAGAAAATGAGAGAAATAGAAAATGACACAGAGAAAAAACACGAGAGAAAGGGAATGAGAGAGAAATAGAGAGAGAGAGAGAGAGAGAGAGAGAATGAGAGAGAGAGAATGAGAGAGAGAACGAGAGAAAGAGAAGAGAGACAATGAGAGAGAAAATGAGAGAGAGAGGGAGAGAGAGGGATTGAGAGAGAGAAAGAATGAGAGAGAGGGAATGAGAGATAGGGAGAAAATGAGAGAGTGAGAGAAAGGGAGAAAATGAGAGAGAGATAGAAAGAAATTAAGATAGGGAGAGAAATAAAATGATAGAGAGACAAAAATTGGAGATAGAATGAGAGAGAGAGAGAGATAGAAAGAGAGAGAGAGAAAGGGAGAATGAGAGAGAGAATGAGAGAGAGAGGGAGAGAGAGAATGAGAGAGAGAGAGAGAGAGAAAATGAGAGAGAGAAAGAGGGAAATCAGAGGGAGAGAGAGTGAGAGAATGAGAGAGAATGAGAGAGGGAAATATGAGAGAGAGAGAGAAATGAGGGAAAGAAAAATGTGAGATAGTGAGAGAGCGAATGAGAGAGAGAGAATGAGAGAGAGAGAAAATGAGAGAGAGAGAGAATGATGGAGAGAATGAGAGAGAGAGAATGAGAGAGAGTGAAAAAATGAGAGAGAGAGAAAAAAGAGTGATAGAGAGAAATTAAGGTTGAGATAGAAAAAAGTGAAATTGAGAAAAAAAATGAGAGAGAGATTGAGAGAGAGAGAATAAGACAGACGGAGAGCGAGAGCATGAGAGAGAGTGAATGAGAGAGAGAGAGAAAGAGAGAAAATGAGAGAGAGAAAGAAAGAGAGAACATGAGAGAGAGAGTGAGAGAATGAGAAAGGGAGCGAGAGAAATCAAAGGGGGAGAGAGAGAAAGGGTGAGAATGAGAAAGAATGAGAGAGAGAATGAGAGAGAGAAAATGAGAGAGTGAGAGAGAGAATGGGAAAATGAGAGAGATTGAATGAGAATGAGAGAGAGAGAGAATGAGAGAAGAGAGAAAATGAGAGAGACAGAGAGTGAATGAGAAATAGAGAAAGAGAGAAAAGAGAGGGAGAGTGAGAGAGAGAATGGGAGAGATAGAATGATAGAGAAATTAAGAGAGGAAATGAGAGAGAGAAAGAGAAAGAGAGAAAATGAGAGAGACAGAAAGTGAATGAGAGAGAGAGAAAGAGAGAAAAGAGAGGGAGAGTGCGAGGAACAGAATGAAAGAGAATGAGAGAGAGGGAGAGAAAAATGAGAGAGAGAGAAATGAGAGAAAGAAAAATGAGAGATTGAAAGAGCGAACGGGAGAGAGAGAATGCGAGAGAGCGAGAGAAAGAGAGAAGGAGAGAGAGTGAATGAGAGGGAGAGAGAGAAAGAGAGAAGGAGAGAGAGAGAATGAGAGAGAGAGAGAGAATGAGAGAGATAGAAAGAGAGAAAATGAGAGAGAGAGAAAGAGAAAATGCGAGAGAGAGAGAGAGAGAGAGAATGGGAGAGAGAGAAAGAGAGAAATCAGAGGTAGAGCGAGAGAGAGAATGAGAGAGAGAGAATGAGATAGAATATGAGAAAGAGCGAAAGAGAGAAACTGAGAGAGAGAGAAAGTGAGAGAGAGAATGAGAAAGGAAATGTGAGAGAGAGAAAGAGAGAAATCAGAGTGAGAGAGAGAAAATGAGAGAGAATGAGAGAGAGAGAATGAGAGAGAGAGAATGAGAGAGAGAGAAAAGAGAAAATGAGAGAAAGAAAAAATCAGAAGGAGAGAGACAGAAAATGAGAGAGAATCAGAGAGAGAGAGAATAAGAGAGAGAGACAGCATGAGAGGGAGAAAGTGAGAGAAAATGAGAGGGATAGAGAGAGAGAAAATGAGAGAGAGAGAATGAGAGAGAATGAGACAGAGAATGAGATAGAGAATGAGACAGAGAATGAGAGGGAGAGATTGGGTGAGAGAGACAATGAGAGTGAGAGTAAAAGAGAGAGAGAGCGAAAATAAGAGAGAGAGAGAGAAACAGAGAGAGAGAGAAATGAGAGAAAGAAAAATGTGAGAATGACAGCGAATGAGAGCGAGAGAATGCGAGACAGCGAGAGAAAGAGAGAAGGAAAGAGAGTGAATGAGAGGAAGAGAGAGAATGATAGAGGGAGAGAGAAGAGAATGAGAGAGAGAGACAGAATGAGACAGGGAGAGTGAAGAGAATGAGAGCGAGAGAGAATGAGAAAGAGAGATAGAACGAGAGAAAGAGAGAGAGAGACAATGAGAGAGAGAGGGAGAATGAGAGAGGGAGAGAGAAGAGAATGAGAGAGAGAGAGAGAATGACAGAGAGAGAGAGAATGAGAGAAAGAGAAGAGAGACAATGAGAGAGAGAATGAGAGCGAGAAAAAGAGAGAGAGAGAAAATGAGAGAGCGAGAAAATGGGAGAGAGAGAAAAATAAGAGAGATGATGAGAGAGAGAATGAGAGATAGAGAGTGAGAGAGAGAGAGAGAATGAGAGAAAGAGAGAGAATGAGAGAGAGAGAATGAGAGTGAGAGAGAATGAGAGAGAATGAGACAGAGAATGAGAGACAGGGAACGGGAGGGAGAGAGAATGAGAGGGAGAGAAAATGAGAGGGAGAGAGAATGAGAGAGAGAGAGAAAATGAGAGAGAGAGGGAGAGAAAAGAGAGGGAGAGTGAGAGAGACAGAATGAGAGAGAATGAGAGAGAGGGAGAAAAAAATGAGAGAGAGAGAAATGAAAGAAAAAATATGTGAGATAGAGAGAGAGCGAATGAGAGCGAGAGAATGCGAGAGAGCGAGAGAAAGAGAGAAGGAGACAGAGTGAATGAGAGGGAGAGAGAATGATAGAGGGAGAGAGAAGAGAATGAGAGAGAGAGACAGAATGAGAGAGGAAGAGAGAAGAGAATGAGAGAGAAAGAGAATGAGAGAGAGAGAGATTGAGGGGGAGAACGAGAGAAAGAGAAAGAGAGGCAATGAGAGAGAGAGGGAGAATGAGAGTGGGAGAGAGAAGAGAATGAGAGAGAGAGAATGAGAGAGAGATTGAGAGACAGAACGAGAGAAAGAGAAGAGAGACAATGAAAGAGAGAATGAGAGAGACAAGGAGAGTGATAGAGGGAGAGAGAAGAGAATGAGAGAGAGAGACAGAATGAGACAGGGAGAGTGAAGAGAATGAGAGAGAGAGAATGAGAGAGAGAGATAGAACAAGAGAAAGAGAGAGAGAGAGACAATGAGAGAGAGAGGGAGAATGAGACAGGGAGAGAGAAGAGAATGAGAGAGAGGGAGAGAGAATGACAGAGAGAGAGAGAATGAGAGAAAGAGAAGAGAGACAATGAGAGAGAAAATGAGAGAGAGAGAATGAGAGCGAGAAAAAGAGAGAGAGAGAAAATGAGAGAGCGAGAAAATGGGAGAGAGAGAAAAATGAGAGAGATAATGAGAGAGAGAATGAGAGATAGAGAGTGAGAGAGAGAGAGAGAATGAGAGAAACAGAGAGAATGAGAGCGAGAGAATGAGAGTGAGAGAGAATGAGAGAGAATGAGACAGAGAATGAGAGACAGGGAACGGGAGGGAGAGAGAATGAGAAGGAGAGAAAATGAGAGGGAGAGTGAATGAGAGAGAGAGAGAAAATGAGAGAGAGAGGGAGAGAAAAGAGAGGGAGAGTGAGAGAGACAGAATGAGAGAGAATGAGAGAGAGGGAGAAAAAAAATGAGAGAGAGAGAGAAATGAAAGAAAAAATATGTGAGATAGAGAGAGTGCGAATGAGAGCGAGAGAATGCGAGAGAGCGAGAGAAAGAGAGAAGGAGACAGAGTGAATGAGAGGGAGAGAGAATGATAGAGGGAGAGAGAAGAGAATGAGAGAGAGAGACAGAATGAGAGAGGGAGAGAGAAGAGAATGAGAGAGAGAGAGAATGAGAGAGAGAGAGATTGAGGGGGAGAACGAGAGAAAGAGAAAGAGAGACAATGAGAGAGAGAGGGAGAATGAGAGCAGGAGAGAGAAGAGAATGAGAGGGAGAGAATGAGAGAGAGATTGAGAGACAGAACAAGAGAAAGAGAAGAGAGATAATGAAAGAGAGAATGAGAGAGAGAGGGAGAGAGAGGGGATGAGAGAGTGAGAGTGGAAATGGGAGAGAGAAAGAATGAGAGACAGATAATGAGAGAGAGAGAGAAAATGAGAGAGTGAGAGAAAGGGAGTAAATGAGAGATAGAGAGAAAGAATGAGAGAGTGAATGTGAGAGAGAATGTGAGAGGGAGAAAGAGAGAAATCAGAGGGGGAGAGAGAGAGAATGAGAGAATGAGATATAGAGAAAATGATGGAGAGATAGAGAGAGAAAATGGGAGAAAGAAAATGTGAGATAAAGGGAGAGCGAATGGGAGAGAGAGACTGAGAGAGAAAAAAATGAGATAGGGAGAGAAAATGAGAGAGACAGGTGGAGAGAATTAAGGTAGAGAGAGAAAGAAAGAGAGAGAGAAAAAATAAGAGAGAGAGAAAATGAGAGAGAGAGATGGAGAGAATTAAGATAGAGAGAGAAATAAAGAGAGAGGGAAAAAACTGAGAGAGATAGTATGACAGAGAGAGAGAAAGAGGGAGGGAGAGAGAGAGAAAATGAGAGAGAGAGAGAGAGAGATTGAAAGAGAGAGAATAAGAGAGAGAGAGAGACAATGAGAGTGAGAGCATGAGAGAGAGGGAGAGAGATAGAATTAGAAAGAGAGAGAATGAGAGATATAAAAATGAGAGAGAGAGCGCGAATGACAGAGAGAGAGAATGAGAGAGAAAAAAGAGAGAGAAATGAGAGAAAGAAAAATGTGAGATAGAGAGGGAGTGAATGAGATAGAGAGAATGAGAGAGAGAGAGAGAAAATAAGAGACAGAGTAAATGAGGGAGAGAGATAGAGAGAAATTAAGATAGAGAGTGAAAGATAATGAGAGAGAAAAAAATGAGAGAGAGAGATAGTATGACAGAGAGAGAGAAAGAGAGAGAGGGAATGAGAGAGAGAGAAAGAGAGAGGGAGAGAGAGAATGAGAGTGAGAGAGAATGAGAGAGATAGAAAGAGAGAAAATGAGAGAGAGAGAAAGAGAAAATGAGAGAGAGAGAGAATGAGAGAGAGAGAAAGAGAGAAATCAGAGGTAGAGTGAGAGAGAGAATGAGATAGAATATGAGAGAGAGAGAAAGAGAGACAATGAGAGAGAGAGAGAAAATGAGAGAGAGAGAATGAGAGCGAATGAGAGAGAAGGAGAGAGAGAGAAAAGAGAAAATGAGAGAAAGAAAGAGAAAATCAGAAGGAGTGAGACAGAAAATGAGAGAGAATCAGAGAGAGAGAGAATAAGAGAAAGAGACAGCATGAGAGGGAGAAAGAGAGAGAAAATGAGAGGGATAGAGAGAGCGAAAATGAGAGTGAGAGAGAATGAGAGAGAATGAGACAGAGAATGAGATAGAGAATGAGACAGAGAATGGGAGGGAGAGATTGGGTGAGAGAGACAATGAGAGGGAGAGCAAAAGAGAGAGAGAGAAAATGAGAGAGAGAGAAACTGAGAGAGATAGAGAGTGAGAAGGAGAAATGTGAGATTGAGAGTGAGCGAATGAGAGAGAAAGAGAGAAAATGAGAGAGAGAGAATGAGAGAGAGAATGCGAGAGAGAGAAAGAGAGAAATCAGATAGAGCGAGAATGATAGAGAATGAGAGATAGAGTCAAAAATGAGAGAGAGAGAAAAGAGAGGGAGAGATAGATAGAAATTAAGATAGAAAGATAAAAATGAGATTGAGAAAAAAAATAAGAGAGAGAGAGAATAAGACAGAGGGAGAAAGAGAGAGCATGAGAGAGAGAATGAGAAAGAGAGAACACGAGAGAGAGGGAGAGAATGAGAAAGGGAGTGAGAGAAATCAGAGGGAGGGAGAGAGAATGAGAGGGAGAGAGAAAATGAGAGAGAGAGAATGAGAGAGAAAGAAAAATGTGAGATAGAGAGAGAAAATGAGAGAGAGAGAAAATGGGAGAGAGAGAAAAATGAGAGAGATAATGAGAGAGAGAATGAGAGATAGAGAGTGAGAGAGAGAGAGAGAGAATGAGAGAAAGAGAGAGAATGAGAGAGAGAGAATGAGAGTGAGAGATAATGAGAGAGAATGAGACAGGGAACGGGAGGGAGAGAGAATGAGAGAGAGTGAGAGAGAAAATGAGAGAGAGAGAGAGAGAGAAAAGAGAAGGAGAGTGAGAGAGACAGAATGAGAGAGAATGAGAGAGAGGGAGAAAAAAAAATGGGAGAGAGAGAGAAATGAAAGAAAGAAAAATGAGAGATAGGGAGAGAGTGAATGAGAGCGAGAGAATGCAAGAGAGTGAGAGAAAGAGAGAAGGAGAGAGAGTGAATGAGAGGGAGAGAGAGAATGATAGAGGGAGAGAGAAGAGAATGAGAGAGAGAGAGACAGAATGAGAGAGGGAGAGAGAAGAGAATGAGAGAGAGAATGAGAGAGAGAGAGATTGAGAGGGAGAACGAGAGAAAGAGAAAGAGAGACAATGAGACAGAGAGGGAGAATGAGAGCAGGAGAGAGAAGAGAATGAGAGAGAGAGAATGAGAGAGAGAGATTGAGAGACAGAACGAGAGAAAGAGAAGAGAGACAATGAAAGAGAGAATGAGAGAGAGAGGGAGAGAGAGGGGATGAGAGAGCGAGTGAGGGAATGGGAGAGAGAAAGAATGATAAACAGAGAATGAGAGAGAGAGAGAAAATGAGTGAGTGAATGTGAGAGAGAATGTGAGAGGGAGAAAGAGAGAAATCAGAGGGAGAGAGAGAGAATGAGAGAATGAAAGATAGAGAAAATGATGGAGAGATAGAGAGAGAAAAAGAGACAAAGAAAATGTGAGATAGAGAGAGAGCGAATGGGAGAGAGACTGAGAGAGAGAAAAAATGAGATAGGGAGAGAAAATGAGAGAGAGAGATAGAGAAAATTAAGATAGAGAGAGAAAGAAAGAGAGAGAGAAAAATAAGAGAGAGAGAAAATGAGAGAGAGATAGAGAGAATTAAGATAGAGAGATAAAGAAAGAGAGAGAAAAAAATGAGAGAGAGATAGTATGACAGAGAGAGAGAAAGAGAGAGGGAGAGAGAGAGAAAATGAGAGAGGGAGAGGGAGAGAGAATGAGAGAGAGAGAGAATAAGAGGGAGAGAGAGAGAGACAATGAGAGGGAGAGAATGAGAGAGAGGGAGAGAGATAGAATGAGAAAGAGAGAGAATGAGAGATATGAAAATGAGTGGGAGAGCGCGAATGAGAGAGAGAGAATGAGAAAGAAAAAAGAGAGAGAAATGAGAGAAAGAAAAATGTGAGATAAAGAGGGAGTGAATGAGAGAGAGAGAATGAGAGAGACAGAGAAAATAAGAGACAGAGTAAATAAGGGAGAGAGATAGAGAGAAAGTAAGATAGAGAGTGAAAGATAATGAGAGAGAAAAAATGAGAGAGAGTGAAAATGAGAGAGAGAGAGAAATGAGAGAGAGGGAATGAGAGAGAGAGAGAAAGAGAGAGGGAGAGAGAGAATGAGAGTGAGAGAGAATGAGAATGATAGAAAGAGAGAAAATGAGAGAGAGAAAGAGAAAATAAGAGAGAATGAGAGAGAATGAGAGAGAGAGAAAGAGAGAAATCAGAGGTAGAGTGAGAGAGAGAATGAGAGAGAATGAGGGAGAGAGAATGAGATAGAATATGAGAGAGAGAGAAAGAGAGAAAATGAGAGAGAGAGAAAATGAGAGAGAGAGAGAGAATGAGAGCGAATGAGAGAGAATGAGAGAGAGACAGAGGAAGAGAGAGAATGAGAGAGAGAGAAAAGAGAAAAGGAGAGAAAGAAAGAGAAAATCAGAAGGAGTGGGACAGAAAATGAGAGAGAATCAGAAAGAGAGAGAATAAGAGAGAGAGACAGCATGGGAGGGAGAAAGAAAGAAAAAAATGAGAGGGACAGAGAGAGAGAAAATGAGAGAGAGTGAGAATGAGAGAGAATGAGACAGAGAATGAGACAGAGAATGAGACAGAGATTGAGACAGAGAACGGCAGTGAGAGATTGGGTGAGAGAGACAA